>CM066033.1:1111969400-1112044338 GCA_033557465.1 Ichthyophis bannanicus | reverse complement strand
AGGTCTCTCTTCCGAGTGAATTAACTATTACAACATTATAACAATATCTACTATTCACTCATATCAGTACTTGAAAAACTTAAATTCTAATGCCATTATGGTCGCTGGTATAAGATAAACGGGTTGTTTTGTGGACACTTATTTGTGGGTTGAAGAAACCTCGCCAATCTAGTGTCCGTTTACATCAATGACCCTAAGGACCAATATACAGTCAAACCGCTGGTTTTCGTGGTGGCCCCACCGGTTTCGTTTGGTTTCGGTTTTCGGACGGAGATCTTTTCTAAACTCTATTCTTGTCCTCGGTTATCGGTTTTTTTTGCCTCCGGTTTTCGTGCAGGAACCATTGTCGTGCCAGATCTGAAAAATCTACAACCACTCGAAAGCGCTGGGAATCCCTTCCCAAAAGCAAGGCCGGAAGTCCCGGCAGCACCTACCCCCCCCCCGGACTCACCCGATCGCGTGTTGAGAAGCCATTGTCAGCTGAGCAACATCCTCGAGCCAGAGATGCAAGGATTTGCAAAGAGAGGAAGTACCCGATATCTCCACTGCATGCCTGTTCTCTGTAGCGCCCCCTCAGGCTAGGTTGTAGCAGTGTAGCTGTCAAGGTAAGCAGGAGATGTTCCCTGGATGTGGGAGCAGCGATCAGATTACAGTGCCGTACAGTACAATATCTGTGTGTTTGCTGTCCTGTGGACGATCGGGCAGGTGAGAGAAGTGACAGGAGCTGGGTGTCTGGAACGGATTACATTGAATTTACATTATTTCCTATGGGAAATATTGCTTCGGTTTTCGTACGTTTCGGTTTTAGTCAGACTGCTTAGAACGGATTAATCATTAAAACCGAGGTTTGACTGTAGATTCTAATTTTTTCTTCTATATGTTGCTCATTTTTTATATAAATATCTAAAGTTTTTAAGAAAAATGATATTTATATAAAAAATGAGCAACATATAGAAGAAAAAATTAGAATCTATATTGGTCCAGGGTCATTGAGGTAAACGGACACTAGATGGGCGAGTTTCATTACCCACAAATAGTGTCAAAAACAAACCGTTTATCTGAGACCAGAGACCATATGGCATATAGAATTTAAGTTTTCAAGACTGATATGAGTGAATAGATATGTTATAATGTTGTTACACACAAATATAAAAACTCGCAAAATCCACCATTATCAACATATGTAAAAGTATAAAGTAGGCCTTCCTAAGAGCAGAGTTGGATGGAGTTTGCATATAGTGGCCCCTCTAGTAAAGTGCGCTAAAGGTTTGCAGTTAGCATCATTTGGAGCACAAACAAATTCACACTACGTGCAACCGGCCCGTGCTAACTGGTGGGGGTGTGCCCAGCATGTCCCCCTGCAGTTACTGCACTGAAAAGTACCTCACCGTGCTAAAACCTCACTTGCAATTAATGCAGGTGAACTTAATGCCACCCACTGAGATGACTTTAAGGGCACCGCGCAAACTGCAACATTGACAGCGTGCAATCGAGACCCACTCTCAGCCACTAACCCCCTCATTCCCGACCCATCACTTGCTAAGCAGTTAGCGCTGGCTCTTTCTGCACAGTAATTATTACTGTGGTTTCATGAACTGTTGAGTTGCACAAAAGCAATGCAAAGTACCTATTCGTAACCTGTCATATCTACAGGTGGGTCTACCGTCACTGCTTGCACATATACACAATTGTAGATCATAGGTGTGTCATGTCCCTTTCTAAAACTGCTGCCTTTTATGTGTATTCTGGCTGCATCTGCCACCAGTTCAAAAATTGCCTCCTAAAGTGTTTCCTAAGGATCCATTTGCTAGTCGTACTGTAACTTGTCAAAGCTAAAGATTTTGTGATGAATATTCAAAACGTTCAACAGGCTAATTACAGCCACAGTTACTAATGTGTGCTACTGAGCCAGTGCACATTAGAAACTCTAGCTCTTAGAAAATTGGCTGGTTAAATGTAATCCTTAAAAAGTCCACCCTTTCCTCCCTTTTCCATGGACTAATTTGTATTTCCTAATTGTACAACGTGCATAACCAGTTAACAAAGGGACAGGCTGAGAGCCGGGGCCGGCCCAAGGGTTTCTGCAGCCCTAGGCAGAAACTCCAGGCTCGACGCCCCCCCCCCTCTCCCCCCGCCCACTGATGCCACTTCTGCCGCTGTGATTCCATCTCAGGAGGGGGAGGCAGGCAGAGGCTGCAACAGCATTTCTAAAAGTGGCAGCTTTTGCCACCGCTTTTGAAAATACTACTGCTGCCTCCTTCCCCCTGCCAAGATGGAATCGCAGCGGCAGCTAGGGGGGAGGCAGCGCAGCCACCCATGTGTTCCACTGCCTCCACTGCCCATCTGTGCCACTGCCGCCACCCACCCAGGCTGGCCTAGCTCGCCTAGTGGATAGGCCAGTCCTTCTGAGAGCTGTGACTAGGTCAGTGGATGTAATGTAGCTAGTTACGCTGATTTTCAGTGCTTGGCGATTAAGTACTCAGTTAAATCTAAACAGAAAATTAACAGACCCAAATATATCAGGGCCAGTATTGTCTGTCTAGATATAGGAAATGTTCAGCCGACAACCTAGTTGGATAGCTTTAGTTAAATTTATAGTGAAATATAACAAGGTAAAATTAATTGAGCAATTGTTCCACCCACAATGGATATGAGCAGCAGACGAAAATGATGATGTCACATGACATACTGGTGTGGCCTTGGCAGAATTATTATTATTAGTATTTAGATTGTTGCAAAATGCAATGTGTGCCTTCGAGTCAGTCCTGACTCCTGGCGACCCAGAAGCTCCTGGGTTTTCTTGGCAGTGTCACCGGAAGTAGATTGCCAGGCCTTTCTTCCGAGGCAATGGAGGGTTAAGTGACTTGCCCAAGGCCACAAGGAGTGGTAGTGTTAGCATGGACTTATTTAACTTGCTGGGAAAGAGTTCCTTTTGATAATAGATCTTTATCTTTATTTTGTAATTTTATATACTGCACCTTTGCGACATCAGGGCGGTTTACAACAATTAAAACACAGGAGGGAGGCAAGTGACAAAGAAAGTGAAAAGAAATACAAAATCTGATCGGAAAGGGAAGAGAGTCAATCATCCAGCAAAGAAAAATACAAAGAGGGAAAGGACAGGGAGAATAAGTGATAGAGGAGCGGGTCAAGGAACAGGGGGAGGTCAAAAGCAGTGTGGAAGAGATGTGTCTTAAGGAGGGACTTAAACTTGGGAAAAGAGGTTCTAGATGGAGGTCATTTGGGAGGGAGTTCTACAGAGCGGGGCCCAGAAAGAAGAAAGCGGAATGGCGAGTAGATTCGAGGTGAGCATGGGAGAGGGAAGGGAGCTGTAAGCAGTTGATATGGACCAAGTGCAGACTGTGAGAGGGAGTATGGAAATGAAGAAGTCAGATAGATACGGAGGAGTCTGTGTATAGATGGCTTTATGGACCATGGAGTGTACCTTGAATTGAACATGGTGTTTGATGGGAAGCCAATGAAGGTCAATAAGCAGTGGGGTGATATGATCGTAGCGGGTGGCATGATAGATGATCTGGGCAGCAGTATTTTGAATTAGTTGGAGGTGGCTGAGCTGGAACTGGAGAAGACCTGAAAGAATAGAATTACAGTAATCAAAACATAATATAACTAAAGATAGAAGAAGAGTGATAAGAGAAGAGGTATTCAAAAAGGGACATATAGATCTTTTTCCTGAGGGAGAGAAAGAAATGGTGAACAAGCAATGAGATGCGTTCCTGGAAAGAGAGGGCAGAATCCAAGGTGACACTGAAATGGCGGAGGGAGGTGACCAATGAGACTTGGGAACCAGAGAGAGAAGGGACCAGGGAGGGGCAGGGGTACCAAAGGAGAACCAGATGGCAGATGTCTTCAGGGTATTAAGATGGAGAAAATTAGAGGCGAGCCATTCGGAGATGCGTGAGCGACGGGAGTTCAGCGGGGAGAGATCAGATGTGTGATGCAGTATGATGATATCGTTGGCATAGTAATACGCCGACAAACCAGATTATTGAATCAGTAAGATGAGAGGGGCCAGAAAGACATTAAAGAGTAGGGGGGCCAGCATGGAACCCTGAGGGACACCATAAAGGAGGGAGATGGATCCTGAGGAAGAGGTGCCCAAGATGACTGAGAAGGAGTGAGAGGCGAGGAAAGAATGGAACCAATGCAGAACTTTCCCTGAAACACCAGCACAGTGAAGACGGGAGAGAAGAGTAAAGTGATCAACCAGGTCAAATGTGGACAAAAGATCAGGGGACACACCAAGTTACCATGGTCATGAGAGGTGTGAAGCTCATTCAAGGGAGACAGAAGAATAGACTCGGTACTATGTCCAAACCTGAAACCGGACAGCCGGGGGTGAAGATAGTGGATGGATTCAAGGTGCTGAGAGAACTGTGAAAAGACAAATTGCTCAAGGAGTTTTGAGGAAAGGAAGGTTGGAAACAGGGTGGTAGTGGGCTGGATCAGTGGGCTCAAGAGTAGGTTTCTTCAGGAGTGGGAGAACAAAGGCACGATTCCAGGAGGGTGGGGAAGGAACCAGAGGCGAAACTAGTATTGAGCATGGTGAGAAGTGGGGGGAGAAGGGTGAGAGAGAGAGAGTTCCAAAAGCCAAGCAGAAGGGATAGGGTCAGCACGGCAAGTAGTTTCACAGGCAGAGGAAAGTGATCACTATTTAGACATCTGGGAAATTGAACTGCTCCCAGACAGGTCTATGGAAGCCACAAACAAGTGTTGCAAAGTACAGTTTGATCCTATAGCCAACCTGATCAAGTGATCTCAGATAATGCCCCTCAATTTACTTGCATGCAATTTAAAGTTTTCTGCTGAATGGGGGTTTGAACATGTTACTATATCACCAATAAGCTAATGACAAAGCTGAATCTTCTGTAAAAATAGTGAACAACCTGTGCAAGAAAGCAAAAAGGGATAGTAAAGACCCATGGAAAGCCATAGTGCATCGGAGGAGCACAGCAACAGAGGGCATGGATAGCAGCCCAGCGCAGAGCAGATGTCAACCAGATTGAAGACATTTCTGCCAGAAGCTAGCAAGCTACTTGAGCCCTGCATGGTACATGGTATATTAGAAAAACTGAGACAAGAAGCAATGTGTTAAGTCATGATCAGACATATCTGCAGGAGATTTGCCTGAGCTAAATACTGGGGGCTCAGTCCGCATGGAACCACTACCAGGAGATCATACGAATTGTTGCAGGTTGGGTATCTGTGTGCAGTTCACACCACGCTCATATCTAGTGCACATTGAAGGACTTCTTAATTGGCGCAATCATTTGGAGATGCAGTGGCTGAGCATGCAGCTTCACAAGGGCAGCAGGCACATAGCTTGACTGACAAGCCAAGCAATCCTTCTTACTGCAGTACATCCCAAAGCATGGAGAGTACAAGTGCACCAGGGAATGGCAGTGACAAAAATCCTGAGCCAGTGGGTACACCTGTCTGGAGTTTGGTATTAGGTACACCTGCCATGTTGGATAACAGCACACCAATGTCAGACAGGGATCAGCAGCTGCATGCGCAGAAAAGCCCTGTCTACTCTCGCAGTGGCCGGCTCTCAAAGCCACCTCCATGTCTTCGTCTCTAGGACATTTACAGTACAAGAGAAAGATGTTCATAGGCTCAAATAAAAAAAAAGGAAGATGTAAACTTATACTAATGCCATCTAGTGGCTCATTGTTATATTGTACTGTTTTCCTACTTGTCCCTTTTGACCTTCTGATGTAAATACCTCATGGTTCCTGTGCTCCAGCTGTGTGTCTTTATTTGTAACCCTGAAACAGCTTGGTTCCATATTAACAGGAAGCTCATGCAAGGGAAGGGCGCAGAGCATCACAGGGCCTTGTCAAGGCAGGAGAACTTGCATGCCCCATGCTAAACTCCAGTTTGGGAGCTGTTACTTCTGCTCTGGACCGACCACCACTGTAAAGCCAAACGTGAAGGGAAAATCTGGACAAGGCAATCGGGGAGGATGGGGTGGAGGAGGACACCTCACTCTTTGCCTTTGGGTGCCACTGCTTAAAACCCAGCTCTTTTCAATATTTCTACGAAACGAGAGAAGTCAACCAAGACGCACAAAGGGAAAAAAATTCTAAATGTTTTAATAGGAGATTCAGCATTTCAGTTCCTTCATCCAACTGCCATCAGGGATACATGAACAGTTACTAATGCTGTTTCTCCTACTTATTTCTGTAACCAGTAATTCTTTATTAAGTATAGGGCTCTTTTCCTAGCAGCTCAAGAAGATGTAGAAATGAACCTCCAGTGGGGGGAGGGTGAGGCAAGGAAACAGCCCATTCTTTAGCCACTATACAAGCAGAGACTTTTATATTCCTAAGGACTTGTGATTTATTTTCTGAAGTAGCTAGTCAAGCATTGCAAAGAAACAAAAACAGCTCGGCGTACAGATTAGGTGCAATTACTATGCCTCTCTCCTCTCCTTGTCCTTGTTCGGAATGATGCAGTTTCCTCATTGAAGGAGTTTAGTGAGGCTGTCCATTTCACAGGGATCGTGTCTGGGGATAAGAGTTTAAAAGGTCTCTTTGGTGTCCAGCCCAGCTGGTCAGGTCCAGAAGCACTTAGCAGTCAGCCACCAAGCCAACTAGCCCAATATCAGAAATCTTGCAGAAATTGAAGAATACCAAGACACAAGTTTGTTCTGTTCACATGGCCCATTAGTGCAGGTACCCAGAATGAGCTATACTGGGTAGCTGAGTCTCTGGCTCTGATCCATAGGATGATCCTGTAGACTAGGTTCACTCATTACAGGACAATACTGCTCAGTAAGTAAGCACATGGGGTTTCTCAAAATCCCCAGGCTCCTTAAGAATTCCTCCAGCATGGTATTACTAGAAACATCAATGCAAAGTCTGCTGCGCCTTCAAACACTCCCACTCCTTGAGAACTTCCTAATAATCCAACCTACCCCTTACTGAATGTGAACATTTGTAGTACCAGAGAGGTGTGCTGGATTGTACCATTCCCTGCATGAGAGTATGGGTTGAAGGGCTGAAGGGTCTTGCATTCCTATAAACCTAATAAACATATGCAGTGAGAGTCATCCAATATTTCTATACTTATCCCAAACCATATAGTCTCCTCACACATACAGCTGAGTTCTCACTATTAATGTTACAGGCCTTATTCAAAATTAACTTTATCCCCCATGGAAAATTCATATTGACCCCATAAAGTGAACCTTATGGAGCTGATGTAGACTTCATTTATACTAAGAATCATGTCATAGGAGATTTATGGAACAGATACTTAACTTCCCTTCCCTTTATAGAGTCATATTTATAATTCTGCCCAGTAATTACAAAAATACAAATATCCTTAGGCAAAGATATTATGGTTTCCTTTGCATTGAATGCCAGTGAGGGAATACAAACTCTGATGTCAGTGATGCTGGCTGGGGTTTGTTTATGCAATAGTATTACTTTCAAGGCCAAAAAAAAATGTTTTTTTTACAACTGCTAGAGTTAAAAATGTATAGCTTGAAAAGGAATGAGAATCTAGCTTTAGCAAGCTATTGTTTTAAGAAACATTTGAAAAATTAGGATATTTTTATTTAAGAGACTGGGGAAATATTTTCATAGGCTACATTACACATTTAATAGTCACAATTAGGGTCAGGGCTGGTGGAGCTATTAGTCAAAGAAGGCGGAATGCCACAACCATTGGGTGTTCAGTAGGGCAGTAGCATCTATATTTTCCGCCAGCCCTGCATTCGAACCCTAGATGAGTGATGCCCGTCAACCGATGGGGCCTGGCACCTATTTTCATCCCTTTCCCACACCTTATGCTGTATCTCCACCCTGTGGTCAGAACCTGATGCTACAAACCAAAGAGGGTGCTTCTCAAGTATGTGCAGATATAGGTGACAGGAGTTGCACACTTGCTGTGTGTGCTTTGCGGGAAACCACGGGCAATGTGCAGGGAGGATTCCTTTCGAGGAGCTCAGGCCACTGTAACTCCACTACTGCTTCGGGGCTCATAGTGTTAACATAGTGTTAACCCTTCATAGCCCATGTTCCCTGTAAAAATAGTTATCTCCAAGTTGGAATGCCCTGTTCAATGTAATTTCAGTTTGTTCAATGTAAACCGCACTGATGCAAAATAGCGCGGTATATAAGAGAATGTAAATAAAATAAATAAATAAAACAGCAAAAGCTGGCTGGCCCTGGGAGACGTGCAATGCAGCTTTTCTTCTGTGTGCACTAATGCCAAAGTTTGGAGCATCCCTGGTCGGAAGCAAGGATAGAAGGGAGAATCGCTGATGCTGGGAGTCGGGAAGAAAGTGGAGGAGGCTACTGGTTACTGGTGCAGCAGAGGGTAGTGAAAATCGAATATAGATGATGGGACTGGAAAAGGAGAGAGAAAAGGGGGACTATTCCTATGTTGGGGGGGGGGGGAGAAAGAAGGGAACGCTCTTAGGACTGGAGGAGAGAAAGGGAAATATTGGGTTGGGAGAGGGTGCATGGCTGAATATTCGCCTAGGGCATTTAATCATGTTGCGCTGGCCCTGATTAAGGTTGCCGGGTGGCTACAGATTTTCAGGACTGCTAGTTGTGGTGCCCTTATTGGTTTCCCTGAGAAAAGCATGACTGCTAGTCCATACAGACAACAGAGTAAAGCCAGGACTGAATCAGCCTGTCTTGAACATCTGGAGCTAATTGGCAACCTTAGTCACATTGTAAGAAGCATGTCAGAACGCTTAGTATGTAAATTGCTCTGCATGGAGAGATTATTAAAATTTAATTTTTATGCCTTTTGTTGGAGGCTTTATATTTAATTGAGATCATCAGGTGGTCTGCCTCTGAAATACAGTAAGGAAATCCTGCCCCCTAGTGGAACTGCATCGGCATCGGCTGCTTTCAAGAGAGGCAGAGAATCCATAGGATATAGCTGTCTTAGGCTGAAAGAAATTCAGTATCAGTCATTGGGTCCTCACTTACTGCAATTGCCAATAGCTCCCTGCTGCTGCTACTTATTTTCAGTTTTCCTTCTTTTATGTACATCCTTTGCACTTAACAGTTTACCAGGCTTTTAAATGCATGTCTTCAGAAAACTGTGGGTGTGATAATATCTTAAAACGTTAAATTATATTCACACTAAGAGAGATGTGTGTAAACACTGTTTGCACCAAAAGCAAAAGCACAGGAATGGTTTCATGTTGGTTTAGTTGCAAAATGGAGAACTGAACATTTTAAATTCAGCCATCACAGCATCTTCAAGTGCATTGCTTTTACATTACTTTCAAAAGATTTTGAAAACCTTGATTTCATGTTGTCTGCCAGAAGGCTAATTATTGCTAATGGGGAAATGTATTTTTACACATTCTTACACAATAATATATCATTCACTGGTGTACCTGAGCATCAGATATCTTATAGTTGTGATACACTTGCTTAGCTTAATTGTTCAAATGAGGTCCTTCGCACAGTGAGATGAGGCTTAGGAATTTCTGTGTGATCCTTCTGCTAAGGACCCAAATAGATGTGTGCCAGAAGACTATCTGATAGTCTGATAAGCTTCAGAGGTGGCATTACTGTTGGGATTTAGGACTCTTTTTTTCTCACTATGGTAACAAAGTTTGACCGTCTATATTTTGTCTAGTAAGTTGATTACACAGAGTTTTCAAGTTACAATTGCAAAGACAATGCATGTTTAGTTTAAACTAGCTATATGCCACACCTAGAATTTAAATTAAGAAAGAAATGAGAAAAAAAAGTTTCCATTTTACTCAGTTCTGTTTTGTTTTTATTGGTTTGTTTGTTTTATTGAGGAGAGGTGTTATTTTAGATTTAATCCTCTTGGAATGTCTACAGTACAGATGATTTCATTTCCCCAGCAGGGATAGATAAGACTATAAACCACCATGTTGTATAGCTTCACAATCTCAGCCAAAAGGGGACCATCCTTAGCACACAATTCAGACCGTATATTTAATATTAACTAAAAAGAGGCTGAGAGCCGGTGGTATCTGCAAAAAAGAAGCATTTACAGGAGAAAGTTTGTGGCCACTGAGATAGTTCATTTGTCCTCAGACTGAATAAGAACGTAAGAATTGCCATATTGGGTCAGACCAAAAAATTGTTCAATCCCAGTATCCTGTTTCCAACAGTGGCCAATCCAGGTCACAAGTACCTGGCAGGTTCCCAAAAGGAAGACAAACCCCATGCTCCTTTTCCCAGAGATAAGCAGTGGATTTCACCCAATCCACTTTAATAATGGTTTATGGAGTTTTCCACCAGGAACTTCTCCGAAGCTTTTTTAAACCCAGCTACATGAACAGCTTTTACTACATCCTTCGGCAATGAATTCCAGAGCTTAATTACATGAAAAATGAAAAAAATATTTTCTCCGAGTAGTCCTAAATGTACTACTTTGTAGCCTCCTTGTGTATCCCCTGGTCTATGTACTTTATGAAGGAGTAAAAAACTGATTCACATTTACTTCTTCCATTCCATTTATTATATTATAGATCTCTATCATCTCTCCCTCAGCCATCTCTTGTCTAACTTTTTAAACCTTTCCCCAAAAGGGGTCTCTTCCCATCCCCTTTATTATTTTGGTCTCCCTTCTCTGTATCTCTTCTGTTTCCACTTTATTTTCTTTTAGATGCGGTGACCAGAACTGCACACGGTACTCAAGATGCAGTCACATCATGTAGTGATAGAGAGGCATTTTGATATCCTTTGCTTTTTTTCTTCATTCTTATCCTTATGATTCCTAGCATTTTATTTGCTTTCTTGGCTGCAGCTCCACACTGGGCAAAGGATTTGAACATATTATTCACGATGACACCTAAATCTTTTTCCTGGGTGGTCACTCCTAATGTGAAATCTTACATCATGTAACGTAGTTTGGGTTGTTCTTTCCTAAGCACATAATTGTGCACTTGTCCACATTACATTTCATCTGACATTTAGCTGCCCAGTCTCCCCCGATCCTCTTGCAATTTTTCACAATCCTCTTGTGATTTAACAACTTTGAATAATTTTGTATCATCTACAGATTTGATCACCCCATTTGTTCCCATTTCCAGGTCATTTATAAATATGAAAAAGGAGGGGGCATGCACACCCAAGATCACATCTTATCTGGAGACACTTTTTACTTGCAGGTTTTCCAGTAGGGTTTTCAAAGTGAAAGTACCTACAGAGACTTAACACCTCTTTCTTTGGTGGGTGCATTGTTTTAGCCAAATCACATTTATTTGAATATAAAAATGTACATATGATGTTGGAGTCCCTGTCTTAATCCTGTCATAGCAACACCTTGGCTAAATATACAATAGGTGGGATGACAGGTAGAAGTGCATTATTACTTACAGGGAGACCCTTGGAAATGACTTTGGAAACAACCCTTAAAAAGATTTGACTTTGGCTGAAACAGTGGGAGGAATGATGTAGCCTGCAGAGGTTCCCTTCAGCACTGTTACTCAGAACTGCCGAAAAGAACTTGTGGTCAGCTGACAAGAGATTGAAGAGCCTAAAGAACTTGAGTTCAATTAAATTCATAGTCCGCCTAAAAAATAAATGCAACTCAAAACACTAAAATTTCGGAACTGGGCTGGTCACAATCCCACAATCAAATAAGAAAAGACTGCCCACAATAATATATGTAACGCCACATTTTAGAAAGCCTTTTACTGTTTGTGGTTGCAGCAAAGTTCAAGTGAAAACATCTGCACATCTATGTCAATTTTAGAAGAAAGGAGGGGCATGTGTAAGTCTGATGTGAAACCGACATATTGAAGGAAGTGCAGGAATGCATGGGGAGCGGCCATTCACTCACAGTGGGAGGAGTCATTTCAAAAAGATACACGTGGGAAAAATTGACATCGGAAACCCAGCAACTTACACATGTGTTGGCCTTTTACAACACGCGAGTTTGAATTCTTGAATAAAAAAACACCTTTGACACCAATATTATATATGGTACCTAAAATACACAAGGATCTACGGAATCCTCCAGGTAGACCGATAGTATCGTGTAGAGGGTCCTTATTAGAACCCCTCTCACAATTCTGTGATACTTTTCTATGACCCTTAATACACGAGATCCCTTCATTTGTTAAGGACTCTTCATTTTTTGGCTAAATTACAACAGCTATCAACAGATGTTTCTGGAATGTACTTGGTTACTATGGATGTAACCGCGCTATATATGAATGTTGATCAAGATGCAGCTCTACAGATGATAACCGACTTAGATTTATCATTGCCGGCTCGATTATTTTACAATTATTGACATGGGTGTTGAAGAACAATTTTTTCTGGTTTGAGGAGAAATATTATATACAGGTGCATGATATAGCCATGGGGGCAACAGTAGCTCCCTCCTTGGCGACTCTATACATGGCAAAATTTGAGAAGGATTTTTTATATACTTCCTCTTGGTTTAATAAGATCATTCATTGGACCCGATTCTTGGATGATGTTTTTTTCTTATGGGACAGTGATGAAGAGCAGTTGTTACAATTTTTCGAGTGGATCAATACTTTAAACATCAATATACAGTTTGTTCCTTGATATGAATCATCATCTATTGAATTTTTAGATATTTTATTGTATAAGCAGGGTTCCCATTTACATTCTACTTTATACTGCAAACCGGTTCAACGAAATACTCTACTTCACTACCATAGTTATCACCCCGGTTCACTTCGTCGGGGTCTTCCTATAGGTCAATTTCTCCGTTTACAGCGATTATGTTCCACTTTGGATCAGTTTAAGCTGCATGCAAAGAGTTTGAAGAAAAGATTACGGATTCAGGGCTACCCATTACAAATAATTAAGAAGGCATATAGACGGGCTCGATTTAATCATCCTGAATGGTGGCCAGAAGATACACAGAATTTACAAACATGGAATTTACAAATACAGAATTTGCAGGCACAGACTTCGGATGAAGCTCCTTATGTTGGAGTACTTCCTTATATGCCTCACATGAAGCAGATCATTAAGATAATTCGGGAACACTGGGGGATGCTATCATTTATTTAGTTATTTATTTATTTATTACAGGTTCTTATATACCGCTCTATTCAGCATCAGCGCAGTTCACAATATAACAACAGACCAGAAAAACAAACTGTTTGGTTTTACAGAGAACAGGTCAGAGAACTTGGATAAAACATGGGGAAGTCATTACTGCAACTATTTACATGAGTATTTACATGTATATACACAACAGGATTTATTCTTAGTTTGGGTAGTGTTCGAGATTGGTTGGATGGTCTAGTAATATTATATGAGGCTTAAATCAGCCAGACTTGCTGGAATGAAAAAAATGCCTTCTTTCGCATCAACGACCTTAATTAGTCATGCATCCATCTGATGTTTTTTTCTTATTTTTTTGTTGTTTAATTTCTTCTAATCTTTTCTAACTAATGGTCAATCACAGTTGTATGATTCTTCTAATATATTATCTCCCATTCACTCTCATAATTTCAGCAAACTCTATCCACAATAATAGAGAGTAATTTTCTCAGAAGATAATGCTTATCTGTGAGTTATGTCCTTATCTGTGGTTTTATCGTAGTCTGTGTGGTATCGCCATACTATAAGAGTTCCCAACGTTCAGCAAAAGCGCTTGCACGTTTCACAGTCTGTTTCTGAGCCAACATTTGTAAAAAAATGAGTCGAATCTCTCACATATGATGTCATCTTTGGCATCAAAGGACGAAGAAACGAATCCAGGTACATTGACAAGGGTTCCAATAACGAACCTCTAGTAGCCACTATGGTGAATCATACAACTGTGATTGACCATTAGTTAGAAAAGATTAGAAGAAATTAAACAACAAAAAAATAAGAAAAAAACATCAGATGGATGCATGACTAATTAAGGTCGTTAATGTGAAAGAAGGCATTTTTTCATTCCAGCAAGTCTGGCTGATTTAAGCCTCATATAAGTCTGAGACCTTGGTGCATCCAGATAGATGGTTTCTAAGTTTAAGCATTGCATTACTGAATATCGCACAGAACTCCTATGTTATGATTGAGCTGAAAAATTAATGATACGTTATATTGTTATATGAGCTCAAAAAAGTGACCACTATATAGTTTGAATAATAGTCTGCCATGTATGGGGAGCCAGTGGAGTTGCTTTAGGATGGGTGTTACATGGTCCCTTCTTGATGCTCCGTAGAGGACTCTAGCAGCGGTATTCATGGCGAGTTGCAAAGGGTTTAAGGTAGAGTGTGGGAGGCCTTGAAGAATGGCATTAGCATAGTCAAGGTGGGGTAAGGTTAAGGCTTGAAATATAGTTCGGAAGTCATCAGGATCAAGCAGGGGGCGAAGATGGCGGAGTGTCCGGATCTTGAGGTAGATTGCTCTGACTACATTGGTTATATGAAGTTTCATAGCCATGCGTTGGTCCAAAGTGACCCCAAGGTATCAAATGAAAGGTTTTGATTTGAGCTCGGCTTCTTTCACCTTTATCTGGGTTGGGGGGGGGGGGTGAAAAGTGGGTCCCTAGTGATGAAGAGAACCTCAGTCTTCTTGTGTTGAATTCGGAGGTTCTGAGATTGAAGCCATTCAGACACTGCATCAAAACATTTGGCTAGCGGAGAAAGGTCCATATGGACTGTGGAGAAAGGCATGTATAGAAGGATTTCGTCCGCGTATATCAAGCATTTGACCTTGAAAGACCTGTTGATATTGCAGACGGGCTGTATGTATATATTGAATAAGAGTGACAATAAGGATGATCCTTGTGGTATGCCTTACTTTTGGTGGTAAGGTGTGGAAGTTGCGGTTCCAGAGGTCATGTACTGCCATCTCTGATCAAGGTATGACTTGCACCAATCCAGAGCAGTGTTGTTGATGCCCTTTTCTTTTAGTTGCCCTATTAAAAGATCATGATGTACAGAGTCAAAAGCCGCAGCAATGTCCAAGAAGATAAGAGCAAAGCCTTGGCGGATGTTGTCAATGCCTGTGATGATGTTGTTGCAGAGAGTGGTAAGGAGGGTTTCGACACCGTGGAACTCTCTGAAGCCATGTTGGCAGTGGTCCAGAGGGGAGGCGGTGTCGATGTGGTCCTGTATTTGTCTTTGAGCTTCCTTTTCAATTATTTTAGCTAGAAGGGGTATACTAGCTATGGGTCTATAAGATTCAACTTTTTGTGGGTCGAGTTTGTGGTTTTTCAAGAGGGGTCTGATGGATGTTCTCTTGAGGGCTGATGGGAAGGAACCGGTTGTAAAGGATAAATACATCATTCTAGTGATGATGGGGCTGAGATCTTGGCGTAGCTCCTTTATCCAGTGGGCTGGGCAAGGGTCAGTTTGTGCAGTGGTGGTGTTTAGGGCAGCGATGGTGTCCTCAACATGTTTTCTGGACGGTGTGGAGAACATAGATAGGTTTGCTATGCATACGGTGTCTTGAGAAGGGATTGTTGCAATGTTGTTGGTTTGAAGCAGCTTGGATTGCAGATAATCGGCAAAAGCTTGGGGTTGAATGGGTTCAGGTTGTTCTGGTGATGGTTCCTTAGATAAGGTCTTGACTAAATTGAAAAGATCACGTGGTTTATTTAGTGATCTTTTCAGCGTATCGGTATGGAATTGTTTCATCTTGGTCATGACTGACTCTCGGTGCGCCGATAGATGTACTTTGTAGGCTGCTTGGTCTTCTGAGGAGTGTGAGCGACGCCATCATTTCTCCAGTCTTCTTAGGTGTGTGAGAGAGGCTCGTAGGTCAGGGGAGAACCAAGGAGAGGATTTTCTTTTCTTTGGGTTGTTACTCTGGATTGGTTGCAGTGCAATGGTACTGATAGTGCTGTTCCAGGTGGTGATCAGATTTTCGAGATTGAGAGAAGTGTCATGGAGGAGAGGGAGGGTTTCAGCAAGAATATGTTCTTTGTTGAAGGTTTTGAATTTCCGAGATGTTACTTTTGTTGAGTCAATGGAGTTTTTGTTGATGTGTGATGACTGCTTGCCTTTGATGAGGATGGGGAAGGTGATTAAGTTATGGTCTGACCAAGGTACTGGGGTTACAGATGTGTCAAGTTTATTGTTGGAATCAAGGGCTGTCAGAGGGGCAAAGATCATGTCAAGGATGTTTCCTCTCTTGTGCGTGGGAGCTTCGACAATTTGCTTGTAGCCCAGCTCGTTGATTGCTTCAAGGAGGGCTGAGGCGTGGCTGGGGTGCAGTGTTGGGAGATTGAAGTCTCCTAGTATCCAGTTGGGAATGCTGGGCTTGCGTGTGTTGGCTGCTAGGTCTAAAATGTTAGGAAGGTCATCTGTGGAGGGTGAGGGTGCTCTGTATATCAAATTGATTTGTGATAGTTATGACGTCCATGCTGTTTGAGCTTGTGGAGTCCACGGTGTGGAAATTTAGGTCATCCTTGGTAAGTATGAGAATGCCTCCTCCTCTCTTGCTCTCTCTATGTTGGGAATGGACGGAGAAGTTGGGGGGTATGAGTTGGTTAAGGATTACATTATCTGCATCAGATAACCAGGTTTCGGTTATCATAAGGATATCTAGATTGTAAGAAGAAATTGTGTCAGCGATAACTGGCCATTTCTTGCGGATAGACCGTGCGTTTATGAGAGCACAGTTTATGCAAAGGGGTTGAGGGGGTTCCACTTGTTTATTCTTCTTGGGTTGTTGAAGAGCTATGTGTATTAGGTGAGAGTGGCGTATGGGGGCCTCTATTCTTGAGTTGAGATAGGGAGCTTCTGCCCATATTTTTCCATGACTCAGAAGTATTGGAATTTGGTGGGCTGTGTGATGTAGGGCAAGGGCTTCAATGAGCCAGCCTAGGAGAAAGAAAAGGCAGATGGCCAGGGAATTGAATGGTAGAGCCATTGGGGTTTCCGTTGAAATGGATGAGGTACCTTCTGTGGGGGATTGGAGGTGATGTTAGGTTTGCTATTGTGAATATGGAATGTGGAGTGGAGGAGTGGCCTAGTGGTTGGGGCAAGGTACTTCAGGCCGGAAGGTCGGGGGTTCAAATCCCACTAGAGGACAGCAACCTTGGGCCGGAAGGACTGGGGTTTCTAGTCCCACAGGTGCTCCTTGTGGTCTTGGGCAAGCCACTTAACCCTCCATAGCCCATGTTCCCTGTAAAATAGTTATCTCCAAGTTATAATGCCCTGTTCAATGTAATTTCAGTTTGTTCGATGTAAACCGCACTGATGCAGAATAGCGCGGTATATAAGAGAATGTAATAAATAAATAATAAAAATAAAAATATGCTGTTGTCAAAAAGAGTAATTGGAAATGAGCTACTGTCAGTGGTGCTGAATAGTTATATAATATGGCAGGGTAATATGAGAGCAAATAAGACACTGGCAACTGTAGTAAGATTATGCAGAAAATTGTGGGATGCTACTGGCAACCGTAATAATTGAGTGCTACTGGCAACAGTAATAAATGAATGCTACTGACCACAGTAAAAATCGAATGCAACAGTGATGAATGAATGCTACTGGCAACAGTAATAAGTGAATGCAACAGTGATAAATTGAATGCTACTGGCAACAGTAATAAGTGAATGCAACAGTGATAAATTGAATGCTACTGGCAACAGTAATAAATTGTGGGCATGCTACTGACAACAGTAATTAATATATTCCTATACAGCGTGTAACTGCTAGCACTGGTGAACGTGATCTGACGTAACAAAGTTGAGCAGAATGAAAAGAATTATGAGGTATAGTACAATCAGATAATTAGGCTGTAAAAGGAGAGTCAGTTGAGTCATGTATGTAGAGAGTATACTTGCTGTGGTTGAGGTTATGTGGAGAGGGTGGGGTAAGCAAGCTCAACCCTGTGGGAGCTCAGCTGTACTTGGATGTAGTTGCTGGACTCAGCCTTGTATAATTCTTCGATTATTTCCTTGTCGAGATGTGGAGACTTTAGGCGCCTGAGGTGCGGGTGCGCCTGTTCGCACCCTCTTTTAAGCAGAGAGCTATGTCCCGATTGGGCAGGGGTGAGGGATGACACGATGAAGATCCTGGTCACACAGGGGCTCCTTTTTGAGGACGCGTGTCTTGAGCGGGCTTGCTGCTTCGGCGGCTGGTCTCCAGGCAGGCTGCAGCGGAAAGGTGTCCCGGTGCCTCGGTTGGGCTACAGTGGGTGTTTGTGCTAATATCAGTGCAATTAGAGTTAGAGCTGCAGACTTGTTTTAACAATCCACGCCTAAGGGCCACGCCAAAGGGCCCTCTGGCGAGGCCCTCAGGCGCGGGTGCACCCAATGGGCGCCGGTTTTTAAATGCGGCACACTGCCCCGATTGGGCAGCACCTCAGGAGGGGGATGGTGTCCTCTGCGTTGCTCCGGCCCGCTCTATCCCCTCGGGGAGAGCAGTGGAGGAGGGCCAGAGTGTTCCAAAAGGGCCGCGCGCCCGATCGGCGCCGGTTTTTAAATGCGGCACACTGCCCCGATTGGGCAGCACCTCATCCTTGTTATAGAAAACCCTTGATGTTCGCTTTTCAGCGAGGTCCAAATTTGGCAGATCTGTTAATCCACTCCTCAAAAAGAACGGAGGAGCCTTTGAAGGGTCATTTTCGATGTGGAGGATGTGATTTTTGTGTTTCCACTTTGGAAGGCTCTGAATGGATAGATACAATTACGGGTTTCAAAATCACAAGTTATTACCATACTTCTTGTAAAACTACTCATGTAGTGTACATTATAGTGTGTCCGTGTCACAAGATATACGTAGGACGTACTTCTCGACCTATGAGGAGGAGATTGGTGGAACATAGATCCCGCATAAAAAATAAAATACTATCAGCTCTGGTGTTTAGATAAAAATCATGATTTTCAGGATCTTCGCTGGCGCATTATAGATCATATTCCAGTTCAAGTTCGATGGGGAGATCGTATGCAGCGCTTACAATATAGAGAACAATTTTGGATATACCGCCTAAAATCTGTCTCACCAGCAGGTTTAAATCTGGCTTTGGATTGGTGGAGTTTGATTGAGTGAATTCCCTGATTGACCAATGATAGCCCGTTTTTTGTGTGGAATGAGAACGAGGCTGAGTTCAAAAAGATGGAAGTAGAGGATATTAATTTAGGCGTTTGTACAAGAAGAAGGACCGGGAGTTTCAGAGGTCCGAAACACAGCGTTGTGTACACCATCATCATTATTGGATGAGAATTATTACCATCATCATCATAAGAGAATAGTGACGTCTACTGAAAATAACAGTATTTTGGAGTGCTTTGTTTGGAGCAGTAAAACAGAGGATCTGGATCCAGGACTGATTTGGCAATAAAATTCCACGAGGTGGAATGGATGGTTTATACCGCTTGGCTTTAGGAGGGCCCTTGAATCCAGCGGGGGTAACTACGAATACCAGATTTGCACTCCCGGCATTTCCAGATAAGTCATACCCATACTACTTTTAGGGCAACTCTGTTAAGATTACTGGGATAAGCTGAGGAGGATTTTTGTATTCTGCCTCGGGAAGTCCTCAGAAAAGAGGATTAGTTCCTCGGTTTTAAAAGAAGAAAAAAAGGAGGGTTTGTTACAAGTGAGAGGGGGAAGTCCCTACTTACAAGGCAAACGATCCGACAAAAAGAATGGGTTTAAAGGGGTTATAAATCATAGGGCTGTTTCCAAAAGGAAGTTGTCTATCTCTTTATAGGTTGTGGCCTTTTACAACAGGCACACGTAAATCTCAGCACTTACCAGCGCATCTTTGCCCTTTTGCAAATCTAGTCATGTAGATGCTGCTAATTAACTACAGAGGCCTCCTATCTTTCTCTTGTGATTAAGAAAGGGAAGTAAACATTGGGGATGAAGAGGGATATCCCCCTTAATCCCCCCCCGGTAAAGGGAACTGCAGAATGAGCACTTTTTTCCAACTTGTGTCGGGGACATGCAAAATTTTAGTTTTTCACATGCATCCCCTATATGAAATTGGGGATACATATGTAGATTTTGGTGGCACCCTGGCCAGAGCCTGACACCCCTCTCCCCCATGTAACAGACGTGATATGGACATCCACGTCTAAAATGGGCTCTTTCTAAAGTGATCATGTTTACCTGTATACATTGCAAATAAGGTTTCTAAAATAACTCCCTTAATATTTCATACACTAGTTTTTCATTTAGGGCCACTGTTACTAAGCGCTGCTAACCAGTCACATGCAGTATAGCATGTGTTAACCGGCTGCAGTGAATGCTAATGCGTGGGCATGCCAGCTACACACTGCTAAAATGAACATTAGTCGGCACTCTCGCGCTAATGTGGAAAGTGGATGGGTTAGGGGCGGAATGTGGGAGTGGTGAGCATGACAGGTGATGGATTCCCCACCAACCGCTTTGACCCGGTGAAAGGCGGTATACAAATGTAGCTAAATAAATAAATAAATGAGCATGGGTGCACCTAACGATACCTCTATAACAATCCCAAGCGCAATTTCCAAATGTCCCCCAGCATTGCAAGTTGGAAGTACTGGGGTTTCCTTAGAGATTCTCTTGATTTATTTTTGGAAGAAGAGGAAGAATCCACTTTAAAAGCTCACAGATTAGTATTGGCTATATATATAAGAATTAATTTAAAAATATTGAACATTGATATTTGAAAGTAAGAATGTTTCCTTTTGGGTCATGTGATGCGTAATAACCACCAAGGGAACCTCCCAAAAAGTGGAAAATTGACGTGCACTTCTTTGGGGAAAACAAGTCTTTAAAATTTGATTTAGTTCATTTATTGTTGCCTGTACCAAAGAGCATGGTTTTTCTTTTCCCAACACTCCCGTGTGCATGTTGAAGGACTGTACATACTGGCCATGAAAAGGAAATGTAAAAGGGCTTTCTGACAAGCTCAGTAGAGCTTCTCATAGTACAGAGCAAATATTTGTCATTTGAAAGCTATTTTCTCCTTTCAGATGTATATAGTGCCATTCGGTATCCAGGAGGTGAGAGTATTTCAGTTTAGGTAGCTTTTTGAGACAATCCAGCCAAACCGACTGTATAAGAGAAAAGCTCATTAAGTACTGGCAGGTTTTCTTAAGTGATTTTTAGTGCTTACCTTCTCTTGGACAAATAAATCTTCCAAAGGCATTGGCGTTGCTTTCCCAAAAGGACATTTGTCATTCTGTGCTTCTGGCAAAAATCTTTGGAAGACAAGTCCACTGAACATTCCAGGTCCGTATGGAGAGTGACATTTAATTGCTTAGTACTGAGCTAGCAAATACAGCATTCATTGCAGAGCTAGTGGTGGTTGGTGGCACGCTAGTTTAGTATCCATTTATAAGTTGTGCTCCACCTCCCACAGAGGTAGATTTTCCGAGAAATGGATAGAGACGAGTATATCCCTGGCTAAAGGTAAACACTCACATGTTTATTTTGGCAGTACGTGAGTTCACATGGTGAAAACATTTCCTACCGTCCAAGTTACAAGTCGTTTTCCTATCAAAAGATTTGGAGGCACATTTACTAAAGGATGCGCTGGTAATGCACATTTAAGCTGCAAAAGTTAGCGTGAAGGCCCTTGCTAACTTTAGGGGGCATGTGCAGCCACCCCTTGCCATTAGTGTGTTGGTAAGCAACCGGCATGAAGTGACATTAAGTGCATCTGTGCTAACAGCAGCAGTTATGGATAGTGTGTGCCCATAATACTCGTGCTCATCGCGTTGTACCGTCTACACCCACCTTCTGCTCCTAACCTGCCCAGTCCCCCACCTCTTCACACATTATCCAGTTAGCATGGAGGCCTGCGCGGTTAGTGCGGCAGGCCTACTACACAGCAAACCTGACACTAATGGTTAGCACATGTTAGTAAATATGCGCCTTGGAGTTGGAGGGCAAGTGCAGATGATTTGTCCTAATGCTCTTATTTCCCTTGGAAAATCATTTGGCAGTTTTCCAAAAGCAGCTCCTGAACTCCAGCCCCTTCCCTACATTTTTCCATCCTCCAAACTGAAAGAGAGCCAGAAAGACGTACAGAGAACTGTTTAATGAATAATTTCTATTACACGCATTGAATAGGAAATGCTGCTAGTTTTGTGGCTGGTTCAGTGACCTTAACTCAGTCACACGTGGCCAGCGGCAGGCTTCACACTGATTCCACAAATTGGACTTGAATATGAGAGACATCAGACTCATCTGTGGTACACCAAAGAACTAAGAAATATCATATAATTTTTAGCAAATGGATTAACATTTGCATGTTCCATCTATCCAGATATTTGCAGAGAGAACTACATATTAATTAGGTATTACTACCTCCTAGAGATAATGCTTCTAAGAAATGCTGTGGTTCTGCATACTTCAGATAATGCTGTGTTCAAGAACGCATTTCACAACTATATATCTGAAATGAAAGGACATTACAGCATAATAACCCCATTTACTTATGTGCAGGTGTACCAAGGCAGAGGCAATTGCCTAGGCACCACATTTTGAAGGCACTAAATACCCAGGCCAGGAAGAAGCCTGATCCCACTTATTTTCATGCCATGTGTGGGATCTGCTGTCTCGTCTTCCCTATGGCCACCAAAATCTTAAATCCAGCCTTGTCCTCACTTTCAGAAATCTGTGCATAGTTAAGTGTGTGGCCAGAACCATAGAGGTAAATGCTATCCTTGCATTCTAATGTACCAAATAATGCAGACCCACTGACAGTGAAGCAGTGTTCGAGTTTGTCTGCTTTTACTGCTACCCTATAGGGCCTGGAATTATTATTGATAGTGTTTTCTAAGCTCCTTTTGTAGCCCCTTCTCACCCTACTACTGATGGAATGCCAATGTGGTCTCACTGGACCACCCTGATGCTGGAGGAAAGTCTTCTCTTTGACTAGCTCTCAGCGAGACTGTGGCCATCGGTGGCCACTGCAGTAGTGACGCTGCCTTGTCTTCCTTCCTGGATTTGAGTGACTCATCCAAGCTCTGCCTTCTAGATATATCTCCTCTTTCTGGTATTTGACAATGGACTGGAAGCTTGTGTGTAAGGAACTAATTTGGCAACAGAGAAAATATCCAAACACCGCTGGTATCCAGACACATGCCATTCACAAGTTCATCATTTATCTGACTGACCAAAATCCTTCCTGAGCTGTTTCAAATATACTTTACCAAAACTGACTTAGTTGTATACTTCGTTCAGTTTTAGTGATCTATTGAACAACATATAGGACTATGTTTGCAATGTTTATTTTTTCATGATTGCATGTTTACTATAAATATTCTGTCCCTTTATATTACTGGCACTTACTAGAGGTATTGCATTCAATAAGGACCACAGCCTAAGACTGTTCTGCTCAGAAAACTATCATTCTGCATTTTATCCCATTAAAATCATGTCTGTCAAATGTGGGAAATGCTGTATCCAGGAGATAGAGCATAAGCATCAGTGTTACTATGAACTAAGTAGAGAAGGCTAGGATCTACTGGGAAAACAGCCTTGAGTGTTTTGTGAGAACTCTCCAAGTCTTTTTACCACTATGTGAGTGCAGCATCCCTTGTACTTTTCTGCATGGTCTTCTCAAATTCAGACTTCATGTAGGTACATGACAGTATAAAGGATACATAAGCTAATCCCATAAATACACTTGCAGATACGGCTGGATGTTGGAGCATTCGACCCACACCTTAATGCCCCATTTTGAATTGGAGTGCTCTTCTCCACCAGCTCAAACCAAAACATCTTTGGCAAACAAAGTGATTACGAAGCCCAATCTTAAGAAATGTATATTATTAAGTATGGAACCATAATCATAATGGTATTGACTTAACAACCCACACAAAATCTTTTAGTTTCTATCAGACTATTCCAGGAGTGACATCTGAGGTTCAGGCAGCAGGACTGAGATGACTGTCTTTCTGCTGGGGCTGCTACAGGACTGCAGATGTTGTAATGAGCAATTAGGTTTGAATGGGCAGCAACTAGTTCCTTATGAACTCTGTTGATCCTTTCATTCTATCCATCCCAGTTTAGCCCAGCATTCAGGCTGGCACTAACAGGTGATCACCACAAATGTGAGTGACCAATAAGAAAATGCACGCCATGCTGGTCTTTATTTGCTATCATTTACTACGTTATCTGATTAGTCTCGGGCAAGAATTCAGGACACTACAAACAAAACTTCTGGAGGAATGTCCCAGAATCCATATGCTGGTAGGGGAACTAAGTAACCAAAGAGTTTAAATACTTGTTTCAGTCATGAATGTCCCCAATGATGGATATTCTTGGATCTTCTGCCAGTTATTAGCCATCAGCTTGCTTCAGTTCAGATGACAGCCATGGCTTCTCTTGTAAGCTCCCTTCTGCCTGGTTGCTGGGGCTGCCAGTTGAAGCCTCATATATCAACAAATTGCCCTATTCAATTATAATCTTACCCATACAATGTTGTTTATGATGTTGACAATTTTGGTTCTGGAATATCTTGCAGGAGAAGACATATATCTGCACTACAGCTTACTGTTGCAAAGCTCTCATTGGATTCTAGAATGTTGTGTTTATAGCTTGTGCTTTAACTTCAGGAGTCATCTTATACTATGACGCTGCTCAAAGTCTTTCCTATCCCCCATCTTTTTCCAGTTATACCAATGCATTTGTGACACTGACATATTTTCCCACATGTAGTCGCTTCTTCTTGTTCCATTTTAAAATTAAGATATTCACCAAATCTCATAATGACAGCAGTGCCTGCCTTAATTTAATAGATATTTTAGATATATGGTTACAAGCATAGCCAAACCACTATTTTGTTCTGTCTATGCCCAAACTGCTCTATTTGATTGCTTGCCTGATAAATTATGCTGTTAAAGGTAACTCTAGCACATTAATCGAGTGAAAAAAATCATGAATTATTGTTAGTTTATCATTCCAAGAATGAAACTATTCTTTATTAGATTAATTTAGGAAGGAATAGCATATCTGTCTTGGATCAGTTCTCTTGCATTGTGCTGCTTGTTCTAACGATCTGAAAAGAATGTGTTATTCTTACTGTGATGTTGATTTGCAAAGAATTCTAGAACTACTATGGTTAGCTACCAAAAATATTAAATGTATGTTATTGTGGATTTGAGACCATTATCTGTTTCTCATTTCAAAGTGTCTGGACTTTTGACACAGATGTGACATATCTGTACATATTATAAATCAATATTTTTAACCACGTATTTTGTAAAAATATTCACATTAGCTATGTATTTCAGTTGAAATCTAAAATGGCATTAAACATTTTGGTGGAATTAGTGAACAGTATGCGTGCACTTTATTTTCAATTTCTCATCATTTAGACCAAAGTTTATGATTTCAAGAAGCAAAAATGTTTCCCTCGCATCACCAACGAATAACAAGCAATGATAACTTCATTCTAAGTATTATGTCTAATGTACACTGTCACGGATAAGTATGTCATTTAGAAACGTAAACACAGCAAACTATTGAGAAAATCAACTTGCTACCTGATATGTGTAATGAAAAGATTTAATACTGTGATAGCACTTGATGTAGGGAGGGAGGGGAACACTATTTTTCATCAGAAGTGACAGCAGTGCCTGCTTTAATTTAAGAACATAAGAACATAAGATATGCCATACTGGGTCAGACCAAGGTCCATGAAGCCCAGTATTCTGTTTCCAACAGTGGCCAATCTAGGTCATATGTACCTAGCAGTTTCCCCAAGGGACACAGGTTCCACAGTGCTTGTATTGGTTCAAGCATTGATATCCTGGGTCCCTTCTTAATAATGGCTTATGGACCTTTCCTCCAGGAACTTGTCCAAACCTTTTTTAAACCCAGCTACACTAACAGCCTTTACTACATCCTCGGGTAACAAATTCCAGAGTTTGATTACACGTTGAGTGAAAAAATAATTTTCTTTTATTAGTCTTAAATAGTTTACCCTGTAGCTTCATTGCATGTCCCCTAGTCTTTCTATATTCTGATAAGGTAAACAATCGATCTATGTTTACCCGTTCCACTCCGCTCATTAATTTGTAGACTTCTATCATATCTCCCCTCAGCCGTCTCTTTTCCAGGTTAAAGAGCCCTAACCTTTTTAGCCTTTCTTCATAGGAGTATCCTTCCATCCCCTTTACCATTTTGGTGGCTCTTCTCTGAACCTTTTCTAATAACTCTATATCCTTTTTAAGATACGGCGACCAGAATTGCACACAATATTCAAGGTGCGGTCTCACCATGGAACGATATAGAGGCATTATAATATCCTTTGTTTTATTTTCCATTCCTTTCCTTATCATACCTAGCAGTCTATTTGCTCTCTTGGCCGCCGCTGCACACTGGGCCGAGGGTTTTAACATGGTATCCACAATGACGCCTAAATCTTTTTCCTGGGTGGTGGTTCCTAATGTGGAACCTTGCATCGTGTAACCATAGTTTGGGTTGTTCTTCCCTAGGTGCATAACCTTGCACTTGTCCACATTAAATTTCATCTGCCATTTTGATGCCCAGTCTTCCAATTTATCAAGATCCTCTTTCAATTTTCCACAATCCTCTTGGGTTTTAACAACTTTAAATAGTTTTGTGTCATCTGCAAATTTGATAACCTCACTCGTTATTCCACTTTCCAGGTCAAAAAGCAGCGGACCCAGCACAGATCCCTGGGGTACACCACTATTCACCTTTCTCCATTGGGAAAATTGGCCATTTAGCCCTACCCTCTGCTTTCTATCTTTTAACCAGTTCCTGATCCACAATAGTACACTGCCTCCTATCCCATGACTCTTTAGTTTTGCCAAAAGTCTCTCATGAGGGATCTTGTCAAAGGCTTTCTGAAAGTCCAGATACACAATATCAACTGACTCACCTTTGTCCACCTGATTATTCACTCCTTCAAAAAAACATAACAGATTAGTAAGACAAGATCTTCCTTGTCTAAAGCCATGTTGGCTGTCTCTCATTAGTTCATGACTATCTACATGCTGAGTAATTTTATTCTTTATGATGGTTTCTATCATTTTTCCCGGTATTGACGTCAGGCTCACCGGTCTGTAGTTTCCCGGATCACCCCTGGAACCCTTTTTAAAAATTGGTGTTACATTGGCGATCCTCCAATCTTCAGGTATTAGAGATGATTTTAATGATAGTTCACAGATTACTAATAGCAGGTCTGCAATCTCATATTTCAGTTCTTTCAATACCCTTGGATGTATACCATCCGGCCCAGGTGATTTGCTACTCTTCAGCTTATCTAATAGTTGTAATACATCTTCTCGATGTATCGATATTTCCTTCAATTCTTCTGCACCTTTAAATACCACTTCAGTCATGGGTAACATCCCTACATCTTCCACAGTAAAGACTGAAGCAAAGAATTTGTTCAGTCTCTCCGCTATCGCCTTGTCGCCTCTTAGTGCTCCTTTAACCCCTTTATCATCTAATGGACCAACTGACTCTCTCACAGGTTTTTTGCTACGAATGTACTTGAAAAGGTCTTTACTTCGCGTTTTTGCTTCTGCAGCAAGCTTCTTCTCAAATTCTCCCTTTGCCTGCCTTATCAATGCCTTGCCTTTGACTTGCCAGTGCTTGTGCTGTTTCCAGGTTTCGTCGTTTGGCTCTTTTTTTCCATTTCCTGAAAGATGCTTTTTTGGCAACAACAGCCTCTCTGACCTCAACTTTAAACCATGCTGGCAGTTTTTTGGACTTCTTTCCACTTTTCTTAAAGCGTGGAATACAGCTGGTCTGGGCTTCCAAGATAGTATATTTCAACAACAGCCAAGCCTGATGTACGTCTTTAACCTTTGCAACTGCTCCTTTTAGTTTTTTCTTGACTGTTTTCCTCATTTTATCATAGTCTCCCTTTCGAAAGTTAAAAGGTATTACTGTGGATTTCCTTACTATACCGCCTCCACTAATTAAATCAAAGGCGATCATGCTATGATCACTATTGCCAAGGGGCCCCAACAACCTTATCTCTTGCACTAGATCTGGTGTTCCACTAAGGATTAGGTCTAATATGGCTTCCCCTCTGGTCGGTTCATGAACCAGCTGCTCCAAGAAGCAGTCATTTATTTCATCTAGGAACTTTATCTCCCTAGCATGTCCTGACGTGACACTGACCCAGTCGATACCGGGGTAGTTGAAATCACCCATTATTATTACTGTGCTGTAACTTTTGTTAGCTTCCTTGATTTCTTTGAGCATTTCATCATCCATTTGGTCATTCTGGCCAGGCGCTCGAAAGTACACCCCCACTGCCATTGCCTTCCCCCTTTTACATGGAATTTCAATCCATATAGATTCTACAGCAGATTTTGTTTCCTGCAAAACTTTAATCCTTTCTGACTCAATGCCCTCTCTAACATAGAGAGCAACCCCTCCACCAATTTGATCAGCTCTATCATTACGATATAGTTTGTACCCAGGTATCACAGTGTCCCACTGGTTGTCGTCCTTCCACCATGTCTCTGATATTCCAATAATATCTAACCTTTCATTTAGTGCTATATATTCTAACTCTCCCATCTTATTTTTTAGACTTCTAGCATTTGCATACAAGCATTTTAGAGAATGTATTTTATCCATATTAATTTGTCTGTTAGACATGTGTAATTTGGGATCTTTAAGCTCTGTCTGCTCCATACTTGAGGGCATTTGGGCTACTTTACTCTTTTGTGGAACCTCTCTGCTTTTGGTAGTATCCTTCAAAGATACATTCTTCCGAACCATCTGCTCTTGGGCGACTGTCGGCTTTCCCCTAATATCTAGTTTAAAAGCTGCTCTATCTCCTTTTTAAAGGTTAATGCCAGCAGCCTGGTTCCATCCCGGTTAAGGTGAAGCCCATCCCTTCGGAAGAGCCCCTCCTTTCCCCAGAATGTTCCCCAGTTCCTAACAAATCCAAACCCCTCATCTCTGCACCATTGTCTCATCCACGCATTGAGACTCCGGAGCTCTGTCTGCCTTTTGGGTCCTGCGCGTGGAACAGGAAGCATTTCGGAGAATGCTACCCTGGAAGTTCTGGATTTCAACTTCCTACCTAAAAGCCTAAATTTAGCCTCCAGAACCTCCCTACCATATTTTCCTATGTCATTGGTACCAACATGTACCAAGACAGCAGACTCCTCCCCAGCACTATCTAAGACCTTATCTAGGTGGCGCGTGAGGTCCGCTACCTTCGCACCAGGCAGGCATGTTACCAGGCGATCCTCACGTCCACCAGCCACCCAGCTATCTACATGCCTAATGATCGAATCACCAACTATAACGGCTGTCCTAACCCTTCCCTCATGGGCACATGGCCCTGGAGAAACTTCCTCGGTGCGAGAGGGTTTTACATCACCTGGAGGACAGGTCCTAGTTACAGGATCACTTCCTGCCACACCAGGGTGATGCTCTCCTGTCACGTGACCTCTCTCCTCCATGGCAACAGGGATGCTGCCAGACTGGAGGTGGGACTTCAGGACTATATCCCTGTAGGTCTCGTCTATGTACCTCTCTGTCTGTCTTATGCTTTCCAAGTCTGCTATTTTAGCCTCTAGAGAACGGACTCGTTCCCTGAGAGCAAAGAGCTCCTTGCACCTAGTGCACACGTAAGACCTCTCACCAACTGGGAGAAAATCATACTTGTGACACTCAATGCAAAAGACTGGAAAGCCCCCATCCCGCTGCTGGAATGCTGTCTGCATCTTAGTTTTAAGTTTGTGTTTAGATCTAAGTTCTTTACTTACTAAGGGTTGCTATGGATATTTATACTAATAAAACTGAACCTAATACGTGTAATATACCTTGTTCACCTGAAGCTTAACTAATCTCAGGTCCTTAGTGTATGACTGATTTGGGTAATGAGCTTCACCTGAGAGCACCTCCTGTCTTTTAAGATGTGTAAGTACCTATAAAGCTACGATTATCCCAGGGGAGGGTGGGAGGGAATTAACACTTATTAAAAGAGGGCTGCTACACAGTACCCTGTCTTGTGCTGCTGAGGTAAGCTATATTCTGATTTGATTTAAATTATAGCTCTTAGCTGCTGCTAGGCTCTAACTTCTTATGAAATTTAAAGTACAAGCTCTCTGCTGGGTTCTAAATTTAACCAGAAAGCTCTTTTCTGTGTTGTAAATTTAAGCTAAAAGAACTTTGCTGATGCTAGGCCCTGAGTGACTATTAAATGTAAACTACAAGCTCTCTGCTGGGTTCCAAATGTAACCAGAAAGCTCTCTTCTGTGTTTTAAATTTAAACTAAAAGTACTTTGCTGTTACTAGGCCCTGAGTGACTATTAAATTTAAAGTACAAGCTCTCTGCTGGGTATGAAATGTAACCAGAGAGTTCTCCTCTGTGTTTTAAATGTAAACTTAAACTGCTGCTACTAGGCCCTGACTGATTTAACAAAAATAGTGGATCACAGATTAATTAGCTTTAATACAAAGAATTCCTTTTAGAAAATTACCAGAAGTAAATACTCACAGTTGCAGATCTCCCTCCAGAAGCAACAATCCCCCTTACCAGTCTTTCAATAGATATTTTAGATATATGGTTATATAAACCAATATTTTGTTCTGTGTATAACAGAACAGCTTTATTTGATTGCTTGCCTGATAAATTATGCTGTTAAAGGTAACTCTAGCACATTAATCAAGTGAAAAATCACTTATCTCACTCTGCACCCCACCTCGGGAACTCTGCATTTCTGGCAGATCTCTTTTATCTGTTCCCTTCTTTGCCACTGCCAACTCCAGGCTTTGTTCATTCTATCTTACTGTTCCATATGCCTAGAACAAACTACCTGAGTCTGTGCATCAGGCTCCTTCTCTAGCCCTATTCATATCCAAGCTAAAAACCCACCTCTTTGAAGCCGATTTTGGATCCTGATGCTCCTCAGTCTCTTGTCCACTACTTATGTACTTACATACTCTAGTCCCCAGTTTCACTATGGAGGTCATTCCAGGACAAGAATAAGGAGTTTGTAAGTGTTGCAAGGACATTTATGTGCCAAAAACGTCCCTGTCCATATTCTGAAACAGTGCTGTCATGTACATCCACAAGGTTAGCATGGGGATCTCAGAACATGCCCAGAAGGGGCAGGACGGGGGCATGGTCAACCATAGAGGTGTGCATAGCATATTCCGGAAAGCCCCGTGTACGTTCTGTGATATCCCCGTGGACATCCCCGTTATTTCTGCTACAACATGGAATAAGGCCAGGACTTAGAAAATATTCTGCAGTGTTCTTCAATTTGTCCCATATTGAAGAATGGTTGTGACAAGTATGTGCTGAACTGATGTGACTGCAGTCTGGAAAAACACAAGATGCAGTTATAAAGAACAGAAAGCAGAGGTGAGGGAATGTTGTAAGGTAAAGAAACATTAATAAACACCCTTACAGAAATGTTAAGAAGAGCAATAGTGTTTATTCTGCCTATGCTGAAATGTGCCGTTTATGCTAAAAGAGCTAATCCAGGGGACCTTAACAAATCCTGTATTCTGAAAACTGGGACTGTTGATGTAAGAACAGTATGTGAGTGAGTCTGGAAACAAATCATGTTGGAGTGAGAAGTGGAGATCATATGTGTAGTCCTGGCACATCATGCCATTATGGTATAACATCTGTTAGTTGTAGGTTCGGTTTGGCAGAATGATGTCTCTTGTGACTGCAAGTGAGAGTGTGTGGTTTGGGGGTAGCACGGGAAGATCTGGTGTGCTGATTTGCAATTCAGGGAGGCCATGCATGGCTGGCCAGTACCTGGAGCATATGGATGACCGCAGTGTCACCAGGTGCCAGTGTGATAGGGCAGTCATACATTGGCTGTGCCAGACACTGGGAGACATGACTGATGTGCCAACATCCCCCAGATTGTGCCATGAGTCCTACATCCTTCCCCAGTCCAGGATCTATGCAAGCTGTGAGAGTGGTGATATATCTGGAGTTTGGCTACCTGGGTATGATGGCACAGCCCTCCCCTCCCATGTCCACACAGGCCTGACCAGGGAAGCATTGCCACAAAGCAGACTGTGGGGAGGCAGACAGGGTTGCCTCACAGATAGTGGATATATACAGACCGGGTTACTGCTTGGGTTACAAAATTGGTTGAGTGGGAGGTGACAAAGGGTACAGGTAAATGGAGTTCACTCTGAGGAGAAGTAGGTTACCAGTGATGTGCTGCAGAGATCTGTCCTTGGTCCGATTCTGTTTAACATCTTTGTTAGTGATATTGCAGAAGGGCTGTTGGGTACGGTTTGCTTCTTTGTGGATGATACAAAAATTTGCAATAGAGTAGACATATAGGAAGGAGTCGATAACATGAGGAGGGATCTAGCTAAGCTTGAAGAATGGTCTAGAATTTGGCAACTGAAATTTAATGCTAAAAAAATGCAGGGTCATGCATTTAGGATGCAAAAATCCAAAGGAGCAGTACAGTGTAGTGGGTGAGGTACTTCTGTCCACAAAAGAAGAGTGGGACCTTGGAGTAATTGTGTCTGCCGATCTTAAAGTAGCTAAACAGGTAGAAAAGGCAATGGCAAAAGTTAGAAGGATGGTTGGGTGCATAGGGAGAGGAATGGCCAGCAGAAAAAAGGAGGTGATATTGCCTCTGTATAAGTCTCTGGTGCAACCTCATTTAGAGTATTGTGTGCAATTTGGGAGACCACACCTTCAAAAGGATATAAGCAGGTTGGCGTCAGTGCAGAGGGTTGACTACTAATATGGTTAGAGGTCTTCGTTATGAAGCATATGAGGACAGACTTAAAGATCTTAATATGTATACTTTAGAGGAAAGGCAGGATAGGGATAATATGATAGAGACCTTTAAATACCTCTTTGGCATAAATGCACAGGAGGGTCTCTTTTAATTGAAGGCAAGCTCTGCTACAAGGAGACATAGGATGAGAGTGAAAGGGGATAGACTCAGGAGTAATATGTGGAAATATTTCTTTATGGAAATAGTGGTAGATGTCTTCCCGTGGAGGTGGCGGACACGAGGACAGTATCTGAATTCAAAAAAGCATGGGACAAACACAGAGGATCTCTAAAGGTAAAAAGGGAACTACTGAAATTGATATGGAAGGGTAGACTAGATAAGCCATGTGGTCTTTTTCTGCCATCATTTTTCTATGTTTCTATAACATATACCATGATGGGACGGGTGTAGCTGCTGTGAGAAATGCCATTACCCAAATGTGTGGGAATCAGATGCCATAGCCAGAAGGCCATACTACTACCACTACTACTGATCATTTGTATAGCACTACAAGGTGTACACAGTGCTGCACAGACACATGTAAAAGATGGTCATTGCTCAGCAGAGCTTAAAATCTAGTCAAGTCAGACAACACAGCAGCTGTGGACAGGATACACCTGGAGGGAATGATATTGGAAACACAAAGGAGATTAGGCAGATCAGATCCAAAAGCAGGAATGAAGAGGAGAGTTCAGCCTGGATTTGAGAAAAAGCCTCAAGTAGTTTGTTCCAGGCATAAGAAGCAGCAAGGCGAAAGGAGCAAAGTCTTGGAGTTGGCAGTAGAAGAGAAGGGCACAGATAGAAGGGATCTGTCAGAAGAGTGGAGTTCCCGAGGAGGGGTGAAGGGAGAGATAAGAGAGGAAGGGTAGTGAGTAGCAGAGGCGTAGCACTTATAGGCCATAGGCATGAAAAGGGAATACCTTAGTTGCTCAGCAATATCATGCATCTTTTGGGGAACTGCAATGTTAGTTTTGGTTTTTGTGCACTTGGTAAGGGTCCATATTTACCAGATTAAAGTGTGCTTGTAGAGATGACAAGGCAGGAATCACTGGGACCATTTTATAATGCCAGCTACCATTTGATACAAGATATGTCCTGACATACATGTTCATATTTACATTCTCTTATACCATATTAGGGTGCACTGGGATTACCTAGCACTTTTCAGGGCATGAAGAGGACTGGTATATGGTCTAGGTTGCAGCAGCAGTCATCTAATTGGTATTTATGTCTCGTGTGCATCAGCAAAATGCTGTCAGTGTGACTGGCAGCTTAGGAATCTGCTGTCTTGGTACATGTTGGTAACAATGACATAGGAAGGAGGTTCTTAAGGCCAAAGGTAGTCTTTTAGGTAGGAAGTTGAAATCCAGAACTTCCAGGGTAGCATTCTCTGAAATGCTTCCCGTTCCATGCACAGGCAGGGGCGGCCCAAGGGGGGTGCGGAGACTTGGTGCGGGGCCTCATTTGCATAAGGGACTCATTTGCATAAATATTTGCATAATGTTACCATACGCTAACTTTTAGTAAACATGCCTCTTAATGAGTGTATGGATAAAGAAAGACTAAAAGATTTCTACATTACTATAATCCAGTGACAACCGCCAGGCACATTAGGAACTACTACAAACACTGCCCATTTAGAACCCATCCTACTTACTACACCCCTGGAAATCAACCCAATGTAAACCAGAAATACATGATTCCCCAACACTATATCACCAATAATACTTCTTAAAAAATAGTATACCCATGGACTCCCAAGTCAACTATAACCCCAGACTCTAATACCAATTTTTTTGTCGGATTATTCACCATGAGAAGAAACTTTTCTCCTCCTGAAGTGAACCCTCCTTTTTACTCAAAATGAAAACGGCTGTTCCTCAGCCAAGCCGACAAAATCAGCACTTGCTGGTGTCAGCCAAAAACTCTCTATCTAAAACTGCTCAAAGAGTCAATTTGATCTCCAACGGCCCTCAGGCTAAAAATGACAATGTTACAGCTTCAAAAGTCTTCTTTTCCCAAGCAGAAACAATTTAGAAGACTTAGCTGATATGGAGCAGATGCCGCTTCATTCCATCCGTCACAGTCCCCGAAATTTCCGCTCTTATCTTTAGAAATTCGGAGACACTTGTGATAATCCAACGGATAATCTGCTCCACTCCAAAGAACGAGGTTCAGGCTACACCGAAGGTGTTTCAAGCTGTCTGGTCTTCCACAGCTCTTCCTCAGGCATTTAGAACCCATAGCAAATCCGCCGTATCCTAACAGCACTACCAGGACTCACAAAGCACCATACCCTACCTATCAAAAGGAAACACTGCAAATATTAAACCAATAAATACATTTCAGAGAATAACAATAAATGACCTACTGGGGACAGAGAACAAATGGCAATGTCAAATAGGAATTACATAAACAGAATACCTCAGCTCAATTACACATGCAGAACATAAACCATCACCAAACAAGGAATCAAAATTTAGAAATAGGAAGACAATAATTAAACTGGGAACCCCAAAAGCCAAACTTGGAATGTACAACAACACTGTAGAAATAAAACTATAAATTAATTTCCTCTTGTACTAAACAAAGTGCAGATGTTAATGATGCACATTTCCCAGAGCTGACATATTCCAGTTAATAAATTCAAAATAAAGAGATATTTTTCTACCTTTTGTGCATTTTTTTTTCAGTTGCAATTGCTCCAGCCACTTTCTTTTGGTTTCTTCGTGTCTTCTGCTAACTCTCCATCGTCTGCTGTCCATTTGTCCTTTCTTCTCTCTTCTAGTTTTTTTCCATTCTCTCTCTACATCTGCTTTAACATACTGATCTTTCTCCTTTTGCTCCTTCCTCATTCCTATTTCATCCACTCAAATTTTATCCCTCCATCCTCAATCCCCACTTACTCTCCCAATATCTGGCCAATTGTAGATTTGTCTTCCCTCCCACACAAAATATTTTTCCCCCTCCCCATTTCACTCTCCCAGCTCCATCCCATTCTAATCCTTCCCCAACATCAGCTCCCTTCTAGTTCCAGCCCCACCCAGCATCCTCTCCCTTCTAGTTCCCGCATCAGCCCATTTCCAGTCCTAGCCCCCCATAAGCCCATTTCCAATCCTATCCTAGCCCCACCATCAGCCCATTTCCAGTCCTAGCTCCCCCATCCATTTCCAGTCCTATCAGAGTCCCTCCATCAGCTCATTTCAAATCCCAGCCCCCCATCAGCCCATTTCTAGTCCTTTCCTAGCCCCACCATCAGCCCATGTCAAATCCTAGCTCCCCTCCACTCAGCCCATTTCCAATCCAAGCCCCCCATGAGCCTACTTCCAGTTCTAACCCCTCCATAAGTCCATTTCAATCCAAGCCCCCACCACAGCCTATTTCCAATTTTAGCACCCCCAAAAGCCCATTTCCAGTCCTATCCTAGCCCCTACATCAGCCCATTTCCTGTCCTAACCCCCCATTCAGAGCCCTTTTCCAGTCCTAGCTAGCTCCCTCCCCTCACAGCCCATTTCCATTCCAAGCCCCCCTCCCATCAGCTATTTGCAGTTCAAGCCCCCCTTCCCCGCAGCCCATTTCCATTCCAAGCCCCGTCCCCCTCAGCGCGTTGCAGTTCGCGCCCACCGTCCACTCAGCCCATTTCCAGTCCTAGCAACCCCCCCAGCCTATTATCAGTCCTAGCCCTCCCATCAGCCCATTAGCAGTCCTAAGCCCCCCATCAGCCCATTTCCAGTCCTAGCCCCCCCCCATAGCCCATTACTAGTCCTAACCCCTGTGACCCCACAGGTCCCGTATAGGCCTTCACCTAAGGCCCGGGGTTATAGTTGCCTCCTATCTTGCAGAACAAAATAGTCTTCAGTCGAGGGTTAAGGCAAAACAAAGATAAGGGCTTTACTCCTCTTCCCTCAAGGATATCTTTTTGTACAACAAAACTTGGAAACAAAAACAGTACTTCCAAAGAAAAATATGCTCTTTTCCTTTGTAGCTTACAGGTCTTCAGCGCAAGGATTCAACATCATCCGACAGGCATAACGTACAGTCCATGGGAGCACATTCAGGAATATTGTTATTACTTTCCCACTGCATCAGCTCGCATTCACCAAGTGTTACATTTGGGTTTAAATCCTCATAGCTGTTTCTGTACAAGCCTCTCTCTGAGGATTCAGTTGGACTACAAGGGTACTGTTCTAAGCAAGTAGGTTTTGGAATACCTGTTACTGCAGTATGTCCTCTCTGGCTCCACTCCTCTAACCTCCAATGGCTAGGAATTGTTTTATATCTTCCTGTAGTTAATTCATGCTCTGTGCACTGCTCTGACCCTCTGGTGCAAACAGACTTTTTAGCTTTCCCTTTGATAAAGCTTGGATCCCACCTGTATAAATGGTGAGGACTTCTCTCTGGTAATGAGGACTGTGGACTCCCCTGCCCTCCCAGTCTGGACAGCTTTCTGACCTCAGTTTGGTCTCTCCTTCTCTCTGGAGTTATAGCTTCTTGGCTGTAAGCAGGCTCCACCTCAGACCTCCAGTTGCTAGCACTCTGAGCACTTCGACGGCCACGTTCTTCTGAAGCCTTTCCCTTGCTGCTTCCTGTTCCAGCGCCACTCCCACTGCTTCCTGGATTCAGCAGGCTTCTCTTTCTGTGACCTCTGCTTCCAGCATTGCTGCTGCTAACACTGACACTGCCCTCTGCTGGATCTACCCAGCAGCTTTTATCTCCCTCTCCACTACACGTTCCCTGTGCTTTCCTGAACAGGTGATAATAATCAGATCCTAAACTTCCTGCTGCATCATGGCTTGGGTGTGGTAATCCTATTCCACTGTTTCTTTGCTCCTTCTGAGCTGTGTGTGTTGGCTGCCTAACAGGTTTTAAGGTAAATTTCTCTTTTTCCTCTATTATCATAGGCTCTGTATAGGCTTCCATGTCACACACCCCCATCAGCCCACTTCCAGTCCTAACCCCCCCTTCAGCCCATTTTTAGTCTTAGCCTCCCCATAGCCCATTACCAGTCCTAACACCCCCATCAGTCCATTTCCATTTCTAGCCCCCCATAGCCCTAGTCCTAACCCCCCATCAGCCCACTTCCAGTCTTAACCTCCCCATCAGCCCATTTTTAGTCTTAGCCCCCCATAGCCCATTACCAGTCCTAACCCCCCATCAGCCCATTTCCAGTCCTAGCCCCCCCAGCCCATTACTAGTCCTAACCCCCCCCATCAGCCCATTTCCAGTCTTAGCCCCCCATCAGCCCATTACATCCTTACCCCCCATCAGCCCATTTTCAGCCTTAGCCCCCCATCAGCCCATTTCCAGTACTAACCCTCCCATCAGCCCATTTCCAGTCCTAGCCCCCCCCCAGCCCATTACTAGTCCTAACCCCCCCCCATCAGCCCATTTCAAGTCCTAGCCCCCCCATCAGCCCACTTCCAGTCTTAGCCCCCCCATAGCCCATTACTAGTCCTAACCCCCCCCATGAGCCCACTTCCCATCTTAGCCCCCCCCAGTCCTAAACCCCCTCCCCCCATCAGCCCAAATAAACTAAAAAAAAGCAAACCGGCTGCTGCTGCCGCCGTGGCAGCAGCAGAATCAAGCGTCCCGCCGTGGGGCCCCCCTGCCCGGCAAAACCTCCCTGCAGGATCAGCTCCAGAGTCCCAAAGCGTGGGCTTTCAGAGCCACGAAGGGAGAGCTTCTCTGACCTCTCGCGGCTCTGTTAAGCCCGCCGGGGCTGATGGGAAATCCCATCAGCCCCGGCGGGATTAACAGAGCCGCGCAAGAAAGGGAAATTCTCACGTCTCTGAAAGCCCATGCTTTGGGACTCTGTCCAGAGCTGATGCTGCAGGGAAGCTTTGCCCGGCAGGGGGGGGCCCCATGGCAGGACGTTTGATTCTGCCGCTGCCACAGTGGCAGTGGCAGCAGCGGCCGGTTTGCTTTTGTAGAATGTTTTTTGCACGGGCCCCCTGAAAAGCGGGGCCTTGTGCAAAAAACATTCTTGCTCAATGGATGGGCCGGCCCTGTGCACAGGACCCAAAAAGCAGGCAGAGCTCCAAAGTCTCAATGCGTGGATGAGATGATGGTGCAAGTAAGAGGGTTTTGGATTTGTTAGGAACTGGGGAACATTACTACTACTACTACTATTAGTGAGCATTTGTAGCATTAGTGAGCATTCGTAGCAAAAAACCTGTGAGAGAGTATTCGTAGCAAAAAACCTGTGAGAGAGTCAGTTGGTCCATTAGATGATGATAAAGGGGTTAAAGGAGCACTAAGAGGCGACAAGGTGATAGCGGAGAGACTGAATGAATTCTTTGCTTCGGTCTTTACTGAGGAAGATGTAGGGATGTTACCCATGACTGAAGTGGTATTTAAAGGTGTGGAAGAATTGAAGGAAATATCGATACATCGGGAAGATGTCTTACAACTATTAGATAAACTGAAGAGTAGCAAATCACCTGGGCCGGATGGTATACATCCAAGGGTGTTGAAAGAACTGAAATTTGAGATTGCAGACCTGATATCAGTAATCTGTGAACTATCATTAATATCATCTCTAATACCTGAAGATTGGAGGATCGCCAATGTAACACCAATTTTTAAAAAGGGTTCGAGGGGTGATCCGGGAAACTACAGACCGGTGAGCCTGACATCAGTACCGGGAAAAATGGTAGAAACCATCATAAAGAATAAAATTACTCAGCATGTAGATAGTCACGACCTAATGGGAGACAGCCAACATGGTTTTAGACAAGGAAGATCTTGTCTTACTAATCTGTTATGTTTTTTTGAAGGAGTGAATAAACAGGTGGACAAAGGTGAGTCGGTTGATATTGTGTATCTGGACTTTCAGAAAGCCTTTGACAAGGTCCCTCATAAGAGACTTTTGGCAAAACTAAAGAGTCATGGGATAGGAGGCAGTGTACTATTGTGGATCAGGAACTGGTTAAAAGATAGAAAGCAGAGGGTAGGGCTAAATGGCCAATTTTCCCAATGGAGAAAGGTGAATAGTGGTGTACCCCAGGGATCTGTGCTGGGTCCGCTGCTTTTTGACATATTCATAAATGACCTGGAAAGTGGAATAACGAGTGAGGTTATCAAATTTGCAGATGACACAAAACTATTTAAAGTTGTTAAAACCCAGGAGGATTGTGGAAAATTGCAAGAGGATCTTGATAAATTGGAAGACTGGGCATCAAAATGGCAGATGAAATTTAATGTGGAGAAGTGCAAGGTTATGCACCTAGGGAAGAACAACCCAAACTATGGTTACATGATGCAAGGTTCCACATAAGGAACCACCACCCAGGAAAAAGATTTAGGCATCATTGTGGATACCATGTTAAAACCCTCGGCCCAGTGTGCAGTGGCTGCCAAGAGAGCAAATAGAATGCTAGGTATGATAAGGAAAGGAATGGAAAATTAAACAAAAGATATTATAATGCCTCTATATCGTTCCATGGTGAGACCGCACCTTGAATATTGTGTGCAATTCTGGTCGCCGTATCTTAAAAAGGATATAGCGATTTTAGAAAAGGTTCAGAGAAGAGCCACCAAAATGCTAAAGGGGATGGAAGGCTACTCCTATGAAGAAAGGCTAAAAAGGTTGGGGCTCTTTAACCTGGAAAAGAGACGGCTGAGGGGAGATATGATAGAAGTCTATAAATTAATGAACGGAGTGGAACGGGTGAACGTAGATCGATTGTTTACCTTATCAGAATATAGAAAGACTAGGGGACATGCAATGAAGCTACAGGGTAAACTATTTAAGACTAATAAAGGAAAATATTTTTTCACTCAACGTGTAATCAAACTCTGGAATTTGTTACCGGAGGATGTAGTAAAGGCTGTTAGTGTAGCTGGGTTTAAAAAAGGTTTGGACAAGTTCCTGGAGGAAAGGTCCATAAACCATTATTAAGAAGGGACCCAGGATATCAATGCTTGAACCAATACAAGCATGGTGGAACCTGTGTCCCTTGGGGAAACTGCTAGGTACCTATGACCTAGATTGGCCACTGTTGGAAACAGAATACTGGGCTTGATGGTCCTTGGTCTGACCCAGTATGGCATATCTTATGTTCTTATGTTCTTATAGCTCAACAAGTCGTACGCAGCGGTGCACAGACATGTAAGAGACAGTCCCTGCTCATCAGAGCTTACAATCTAGTCAAGACAGACAACACAAGGGAAACACAAGATTTCCGCCCAAAATGCTTACATCTCTAAATCTAAAATACATTTTAAAAGTCCATGAATTATTTGCAAAGGAATATAAACTAAAACAGAGAATATCATTCTATATAGATTCATGTTGTTAACTGCATCTTCAATATTGTTTGTCATATTGGGCACTCCTTAAAAAATATATAGTAGAACTGGTAAAGGTACAGAGAGAGGGAACAAATATTAAAAAGTGGATGGGACAACTCCCTTATGAAGAAAGGCTAGTGCTCTTTGGTATGCAGAAGAGATGATTAAGAGGTTTATAAAATCATGAATGTCATAGAACGTGGAATCCAGCACTAAAATATCCAAAAGTGCAGTGTTAATTGCGGCGATGCTCATGCAGCAACCACTAAGGGGGATGTTTACTAAAGGACATTAGTTGTCTTCACGGTGCTAATGAGGGATTGCTGTGCCGTGAAGACATCAGGAGGAATGTAGCTACTGTGGGTCTTTATCCATGGTAGCTGCATTTGGCACGGTGTCTGCTCAAATGAGCAGGATGTGGGCAGAGAGTGGACTTTCAAGTTCCATACAGCTACCACATGTGTTGACATCACGCGGCAGCCGCATGTTCTGCAAGCTTCTCAAATTCAACTATCATCTCAATGGGTGGCGTTAGCTGCATCCGCAAAGCTGCCACCTTGTGATCTCAGCATTTTCTCTTGGTGTGTACCCGGCGTTAGATCCAAAAGCCTGCTATGCTTTCGTAAACAGACCCCTAAGACTCACACTAAATGGCTGCTGTTTAAAACTCCTGCCATTTCTTGGAAACTGCCAGACAGCAAAAATAGTGCTGTACTGGCAAGATGCTCAAGGATAAAAACTAGCAGAGGAAAAGAAAAACATAATGAAAATCTCTTAAAGAATAATCCACCATAAAATAATCAACCTGTGAATCAACCATAAAAACAATTTTCTTCAAAGAAAGGGTAACTCAGCAATCTAATGCTTACAGAGCCAATATTAGAAAAAGTGCTTAGTCATCAGCAGAGAACCCATCCAGCAGGATTGGTGCAAATCAGTGGATCCCCTGTGGAACTGGCAAAATATTAAAAAATCAAATCCTTAAAGAACATTTCAAAAGTGCTTTTAAGATTGGGGCCGATTCAGACTTGGACGTTCAGCCCTCTGTGTACCCAATAGTAGTATAATGGGTACACTACTCGTCAAACTGATTGACAGGTGAGATAAGGATGACAGGAGCCAATCAGCATTCACTTCCAGTATATGTCCCGCCTTAGGCCATGCCCCCTCCCATAGAAGTGAATGGTGAGTTAGCCACGCCCACTCCCACCCCAAACTGTTGACAGGTACCAATGAGCGTCCACCTCCGGTGTATGTCCCGCCTTAGGCCACACCCCTCCCATAGAAGTGAATGGTGAGCTAGCCCCGCCCACTCCAGTCCCCAGGCATGGCCACCGCCCCCCCTTGACACTCCTCCACCCCTCCCCGAGGATGACATCATCCAATCAGCGTCCACTTCCGGGTTTGTGCCACACCCACAACCCGCCCCACAATATGGCATTAGCCAATCAGCACCCACTTCCGGGTTTGTGCCCCACCCACAGCCTCCCACCCTCAACCACACCCCTGCCTACATCATCGGAAATGACATCATCGGAAACAGGGTGTCATCAGAAATGGACTGTCCCTTTTTGCTGACATCACCGGAAACAGGGTGTCATCAGAAAAGGGCCGTGTCCTTTTCCGATGACCTCAGCGGAAGCAGAGTGACTGACTCCAGAAATGTGTTTTGCTTCTGGTTAATGTTTACATCTGCAAAAAGCAGGAACTCTGAAAAACAAAAAATGCTTTTCTCTCTCCCACTGCCCCAGTTCTTTTTTTCTCACAAAAGATTCTTAGCACAGCACAGGGCTTTTCACAGAGGCACAGACAAGGTAGAAGCTTTTCTTTACAAATGTTAAACCTCAATTAACACATCTTTTGTTAGAGAAACCAGTACTGTCCATGTGATAGAATTTTGCTTTTAAGACCTCATGGTTAGAGAGAAATATTCTGGCAAACACAGTGTAGTTCAGACTGAAATACAGAGAGAGAGAGCTGAGTTCAAAATCCCCCTAATACAGCTATTTTTTGGAGAGAGAGCTGTGTTCAAATCCCCCTAATACAGCTATTTTTTGGAGAGAGAGAGCTAGCTGAGTTCAAATCCCCCTAATACAGCTATTTTTTAGTGGCTTTGAAAAAACCAATACAGAGAGACAAGTCTGAACATGTCTCTCTAGGGTGTGGTAACACGTGATTGGTTGAAACAAGAGGTCTGTTCTGAGCATGCTCCAGGTGTTCTGAGAATGCTCCTGGTGTAAGGCTGTGGTCCTCTGTGGGGGAACATTTTAACACAGAGATTCAAAAAGAAAAAATGGCTCTTTTTGGAACACCAAGCAGAATTTCCAGCAGGGCACACAACATTAATTACTTTCTTAAGGACAGTGATGCCGCAGCAGAGGGGTATCCACTGATTGAAAATCCATTTGAACTACAGGAGAGTCCGGCAGAGCCTGAACAAGAAATAACAGAGAATCTCGATTTTCCAGATGGTCAGATATTATTCGACTCTCAAGAACTCTGCGATTTTGGCACCGAACTTGACTTAACAACTGACAACACAATGGATCCAGAGGATATAGAATTATATTACGCCACTGCAAATGTAGAAACAAACTGTTTATTGGAAGAACTAGGATCAGCAGAGGTAAGAGAAGGTTTTTTTTGTAGAAAAGTGTTGTAACAAATCTCCGTTCCTACAAGAGCTGGAGGACATACAGGCTGCCAATCTACGCTGTTTGTGCTTTCTCTATACATATCAAAGGGAGGCATTTGATGTCATAGCCAACCAAAAGGACAACTCAAAACCTGATGAAATAAACACATTTAAATCTGCTATACAAGCAACGGTGGGCTGTATTATCAGGAAATGCTGGCAGGGCGTTATGCATAGAGACTGTGCAGCTTGTGTAATACATGCTCCAGGGCAAAGACATCATGATTGTCTGACACAAGGAAATACAACAGAAAATCCATAAAACTTGTAACAGGTTGTGTCTAGGACCTATTGTAAATGTTGCCATGATTGTTGGTCATAAAATGAAAGCAACTGCCCTAGTTTATGAAAATTTGAATTTTTTGTTTAAACTCATCAGAGATTTTAATACCAGTAGAAATCCAGGACAACTGATCAATATTTTGCTTAGATCTGTGACAGAATGTGATATGAAGCTAGTAGAAGGTTTAATCTGTGACAGAGATTATAGATCGTTCTTTAAAAAACAACATGTTCTGTAAAAATTGACTTTTTATGAAAATGTATGTATTTCCAGAATCTATTAGCCGAACATACAGATGAACAAAAATTATATGTATACCTTTATTTTATTTTTTTTAAACTTGTAATGCTCAAATAAATCATTTCACAAGATGAAAACATTTTATTTGAATTAAAACATTTTGAACCTACAGCTTTGTGTGTTTTAGGAATGCTTAGTTAATTAAACATACAATGGGTTGTCTGTAAAAAATGGGACCTTGTGATTTAGGCCATATGATAAGAATGTGGAGAGCAGAGCTCTATTGTAGAACTAAAATCCACTTAAGGCGTCTGGGGATGGGGGAATGTGTATTAGCCACATAGGTTCACATACACAATATATAGCATCTATTACAATGTACTGTCTGCGAAAAAAAAAATGGCATTGTGAATTGGCCAGATCATATGATAAGATTACGAGATCCAGAGATGTTTCAGTTAAAGAGTCTAGGGACTGTAAATCCCATCAAAGAATTTCATTTAAAAAGGTGCAGTACATTTCAGCAGCCAGAAGAGATCACATAGTCTCTCTACAGCCTGTATCATCTGCAATTCTTCAGACATGGTGTGTAGATATGTGCCTTACTTTTTTTAAAATATTGTTAGCTATGTAATGTTTCTATCTCTTAAGATTGTCTTTAAAAAATAGGAGCAGAAGCTGCGAAGCCCAAATAAACTCTCTCTTACAAAAAGAAGGCAGCAAAGAAAGTTAAAAGGTATGTCCGGTGGTTTTTAATTTTTCCAGCAGCTATGCTCTTTATAATGTGCCTCAACCTTTAATCTTTTTTATTTTAGACCAGGAAGCTGCTACAAAACAAGGTGAGCAGCCTAATCAACAGACAGCACCTTACAGAAATCCAAAAGACAAGCAGAATTGTTGAGTATTCCGGTTTTATCCCTCACCTAAATTTTAAGGCCGCTGTAAAAGAAAAAAAAAAGTATTAGCCCCTACGTTTTCTTTTTCAGATGGAGAAAATGTTAGAAAACCAGCGGCTATGGGAGAGAAGTCTAACAGGAAAAGATCACATAGCGAAAGTTTTTCTGACAGTGAATCTACACAAGCCGGTACAGAAGAGCAAACAGCTCCATACCAAAAACCAAAAGACAAGCAGAATAGTGAGTATTCCGGTTTTATCCAGCACCTACATTTTAAGGCCGCTGTAAAAGAAAAAAGTATTAGCCCCTACGTTTTCTTTTTCAGATGGAGAAAATGTTAGAAAACCAGCGGCTATGGGAGAGAAGTCTAACAGGAAAAGATCACACAGCGAAAGTTTTTCTGACGGTGAATCTACACACGCCGGTACAGAATATGGCGAGTGTGGTGAAAACCGTGTCTCTGATCACTGTGTTTCAGAGGACAGAGCAAATAATCTTGCATTAGGCCCCGCTGAAGAATCAGAACCAGTTAGCTATGTTCAGTTTGTGAAAAGGTGGGATTGTAAATTGGACAAGTTTAATGGTGTAATTTATTCAAAGGAATTTCGGTTTATTAATTTAGACAGGGTAACATCATTATCTGAGGCTCAATTCGCCATTCAGCAAGGTATCCAGCATATTCTGGATGAGGTTAGCAGCAGGGTTTCACCCGGTGATTATGTACAGATGCATCTACACTCATCTCTTTTTTACAATTCCTTGTATTCTGGAACGTTAAACCCAGAAGCATTAGACGCTGATGATTTCTTAAATCAGATCTCTAAACTCCTTCAGAGTCACAGAGAAATCCATGTTTGTGATATATTGCGTGTTGTACTTGTCATAAGAAATCGGGGTGGGGGAGCTCGTAGGGTCTTAAAGACTATACCGTTTAGCCATATTTCATAAGAAAAGGATGTATTTGATAGACTTGAATAACACTGATAATAACCTGTGTTTTGCAGGTAGCCTCACAGCCCTCATGTCACAGGTAAAAATGACAGATGTTGAATTGTTAGAAGGTGCTAAAAAACTACATCATGAATTGGGGTAGCCGGTACATAGAAAAGTCATGCTCGATGATGTAGCAATATTTGAACAGCATTTAAAGATAAACATACGCGTTGTGCTTTACACAAATTCATGGGTTTGTTTTAAGACATCAGACAGACCTGTGTTCCCTAAGACTGTGTTCTTGTTGCTACACGATGACCATTTCTATGGTATAACCGATGTCAAAAAATTCTATGGGGAACGCAACTTCTGTAGTTACTGTCAGAAACCGTACAGTCACAATCATAATTGCACATTGTGGTGCCGTCTTTGTTTGACACTAACGTGTGCGAATAATGTTGGTGTACAACAGAGATGCCCTAATTGCAAACTCTTTTGTCATTCTAAAGAGTGTTTAGATAGACACGCGTATCTGGCTCTGAAAAAAGAAGTGGCATGTCTATCTAAGATACTGTGCCAGAAATGTGAGTCTTATGTGGACAAGAAACATAAGTGCAAGGGCCGGCATTGTAAACTATGTCGTGAACCCCTAACCGGGGATGGCGACCACTTATGTTTTATGACCCCTATTGGTAAAACTGAAACATCTGAAAAGTATATTTTTTATGAATATGAATGTATGCAAGAAACAGGCTGGCATGTCCCTAATTACATATATGCGACGGACTTAAATGATGAAAGAAACTGGGAATTCAAGGGTCTCGAATGTATTTCTGCCTTTATACAGATTTTTTGTGACAAAAAATTTAAAGGCTACACCTTCATAGCCCATAATTCCAAAGGTTATGACGGGTATTTTGTTCTTAAACAACTGCTTAAGGAAAAGATGAACACAGGGCTGCTGGTTCAAGGTGCTAAACTTTTACAAATTACCGTTGAACCTTTGACTATCCGTTTTATAGACTCTCTAAATTTCCTGCCTATGAAACTTAGCAACTTCCGCAAGCCATGGGTTTTACAGGCAGCAAGGGGTACTTTCCGCAGTTTTTTAATACTCTGGAAAATCAAAATTATGTGGGCCCCATGCCGGGTGTTGAATATTACGGTGTGAGTAACATGTTGCCTGAAGAAAAAGAGGAATTTTTACAATGGTACAAGGACAATCAGCATAAAACTTTTAATTTGCAAAAAGAGCTGGCTTATTACTGCCAGCAGGATGTATCTATTTTGCGGCAGGCCTGTGTTCTCTACCGAGCTGAAATTATGAAAATGACAGAGAAAGAAGTGTTTGTAGAGCAGGATGACATCTCAGAAATTCAAACAAGGTGTTTAGACCCTTTCCAATATATAACCCTTGCATCTGTATGTATGGCTATGTTCAGATTAATGTTTTTTAGAACCCAAGACTGTGGCACTCATTCCACCAGATAACTATCACCGGCAGACAAAGAGATATTCATCCCCATCGATCACGGCATAGCCATCAAGAAAATAAGACCCCACCTTTTTTTCGCCACCTTTCAGAGCATGTGTGATCTGTATATTTTCTTTGGCCTGTACATGCATCAGCCATTGAATAGATGGGGATGAATATCTCTTTGTCTGCCGGTGATAGTTATCTGGTGGAATGAGTGCTACAGTCTTGGGTTCTAAAAACATTAATCTGTATTTCAGTCTGAACTACACTGTGTTTGCCAGAATATTTCTCTCTAACCATGAGGTCTTAAAAGCAAAATTCTATCACATGGACTGCACTGGTTTCTCTAACAAAAGATGTGTTAATTGAGGTTTAACATTTGTAAAGAAAAGCTTCTACCTTGTCTGTGCCTCTGTGAAAAGCCCTGTGCTTCTCCGCAATGGATGGCAGTATTTTTTGATCGGATTGGTATCAAGAAATTGTGTTCAAGAAGGCGTTTGGTCCGTTCTCATAGAGAATCACTTTTAAACTGAATGCATATAGGGCATACCTGAATCCCCTGAGGAAGTAGAAAAATGAAACACGGCCTGTGTCGGGCTCTCAGGTTTTTATATAATTGAATAAAAGTATCCTTCCATACAAACCACCACGTGTTATTGACTGGGTGTCTCTTGAGCAACGTGGTGTGGTGCTCTTCTTGGTGGACCTGAGCACAAAGGGACAGTTCATTTCTGATGACACCCTGTTTCCGGTGATGTCATTTCTGATGATGTAGGCAGGGGCGTGGTTGAGGGTGGGAGGCTGTGGGTGGGGCACGAACCCGGAAGTGGGTGCTGATTGGCTAATGCCATATTGTGGGGCGGGTTGTAGGTGTGGCACAATCCCGGAAGTGGAAGCTGATTGGATGATGTCATCCTTGGGGCGGGGTGGAGGAGTGTCAAGGGGGGGCGGTGGCCACGCCTGGGGGTGGGAGTGGGCGGGGCTAACGCACCATTCACTTCTATGGGAGGGGGCGTGGCCTAATGCGGGACATTCACCGGAAGTGGATGCTGATTGGTACCTGTCAACAGTTTGGGGGCGGGAGTGGGCGGGGCTAACTCACCATTCACTTCTATGGGAGGGGGTGTCGCCTAAGGCAGGACATACACCAGAAGTGTACGTTGATTGGCTCCTGTCATCCTTATCTCACCTGTCAATCAGTTTGACGAGTAGTGTACCCATTATACTACTCCCAATTTTAACTGGCTGCACAGAGTTAGCTGGTATTTGGATCCCGCGGAGCAGGTCTAGCCCCGTGGGATCAGAATCTCGTCAGGGCCTGTACGTGCAAGCCGGGACCTCAATTTAGGTCGATCTGCATATACTGTACAGGCCTTGCCCAGATAGCTCAGTCAGGGCTTTTGAATGGAGCCGCGGCGCCATGGTGTTTGGTTACCATGGCACCGCAGCTCCATTCAAAAGTTGCGATTCTCGACCGCCAGACTGCAAAACTTAATTCCCTGCAGTCCGACCCTCGATCTGGCCTCCCAAGGCCAGGGTCGGGTTGGGGGGAATCTCCTCTGCCCCCTCCCGCCGCTTTCCAGCCTGAGCCTGCCATCCTCCACTGACTAGGGGAACTTATTCTACCTTAGAGGTGGAATAAGTTCCCTGTTCAGGCCACTGGCCCCAGACATAAAGGGCCAATATTGGAATTGGCCCTGTACGTCAAGGGCTGACAACGCCCACTGCCTGCCCTAACATGCCACCGATCCGCTGCTTTCCCGCCTCATCTAACTTCCCCATACAACGAGCGGGGAAGTTAGTTGGGGTCAGAAGGGAACCCGAATACTGGGGATGGATGTCCCAATGGGACGTCCATTCCCGCTATTTGTGCCTTGGAATGACCTTTATTGTGATTCAGTGAATATTATCTATGTAATTCAATAGCCATCTGGTCTCTTATTTATTGTTAAAACCAAAAGAAAGCTTTGCACTAGGCTGTTGGAACATAAGAGCCGCACTAAAAAAGGGAAAACAGTTTCATTGTTAAAAAAGAAAATTTTCAAACCTTCATTTTATTATTTTTCAATGTGTGTTGATGTTATAGCAAGGAGGGCATATATTTATTAATTTACATTATTTATTTAGCTAGATTTCTATACTGCCTTTTGTCGGCTCAAAGCGGTGTACATAGAACATCAAAATTATATTGAACAGTGACAGAAGCATATACAGCAAGCATTAATAAGCAGGTTTAAACTAAGTACATATTTACATAATGGTGTGTGTATAAAGTAAAGTTCGTGACTGGAGGGCTGGAGGAGCTATACAGAGTTTTGCTTAGGTTAAAGTAAAAATACATATTTTCTTCAAATACTGTCAAGCTTAATGGTCTCAAACAAAAACTTGATTTTAGTGTTTATTTTAGTGAGATGTATTTTCCATAGTATAATTTTTTTTATGATAGAAACATGCAATACCTTTTTGCATAATTTTCTTATATAATTGGTTTGTACATTTTAATGTCATTTTTTATTTGTATTTTTTTACAATTGTATATATATGCATTTTTAGAATTTTATGTATATAACTGCTTTCAATTTTATATTCCTTTTTTTAAATTAGTCCTTGGTATCTCTGCTTGTTGATGCACTGTTGTTACTGATTATAAGGTTTTCTGTTGTGATGGCTCATATAACAGGGTCCGGAAGGCTTACTTTTTGCTTGGGGAGATGTTTTTTGCTATCTTACCTTTTTTAATGTTTAAAATTTTTATTTCTTCCATCGTTTAATAATTTGAATTTTGGTATATCTTATTTTGTACCTTTTAGTCTTTATTTTCTATTTTTTTACTTTTTTAATTATTTTTTCTCTTTTATTCTTATTATTGTTTAAGATCTGCTCTTTTGTGACATCTGTAAATGTAATCATATCTTTCATTGCTCCCTTTTCCTAATCATTTATAAGTGTATTAAAGAACAAGTGGGTAAAGCAAAGGTGTATGCTAGATTGGGGGGGGGAGTGTGTGGAGGCTAACAGATTATTATTAATGGGTCAACAATTTCATTTTTGAGTTCTTTCAGAACTCTGGGGTTGTATACCATCTGGTCATGTTGTTTTGTTACTCTGGAATTTGCCAGTTTGCTCTATTACATCTTCCAAATTCAACCTGATTTGCTTCAGTTCCACAGTCAAATGCAAATAAGCAGGAGCCTATCAGAAAACAAATGTGCTTCAACAATAGTTAGTGAAAGCAAAGGATCTCAAAATTTTCACGAGGTGAATGTAAAAACTTCACAAGTTAACCTTTCATTATTGCTCCACACCAGGCCCAGAATGGCCTATCTTATATTCTTATGCTCTTATAATAATAACATCAGGTCCAGTGTATATTTCATGAGGATGCCATTCCATTTTTATTAAATAATTTGGGGTATTTAAGAATTTGTAAACCCCGTGGTGATGTACTGCTACTCATATGGTTCCAATAGTAGGACATTGTTTAATGCTAGAGCATACTTTTGATCAATTATGGTGACGAATGTTATAACATATTCCACAAGCCTGGCAAGGGGGAAATCGTGATGCAGCCTTGAACTTGAGGGAACAATTCTGGAATTTCTTTATGGATACCGTTCAGCCAAAAGGGCTTAATATGCAAATAGATTGGCGTACGGTGATATAACTCCCTAGCCCTTTAAGAGTACGAGTGGGTGGAGTTAAGAAGAGGTGAAAAGATGCCGCGGTCATCTTTTGTTAGCATAAGCCGGTTGAGCTCCATGTAATAGAATTTGAATGAATGCTGGATTGAAGAAAAGATGTTCAGATAAGTACTGCCTGCCCTGATGCACAACTGTTACTGTGATAGTTCGAAACACATTGGCTATTCTTGGCAGCTTTTATTGCATGATCACTTAAATTAGATTAAAAAGGACTCGAACAGAGGATGCTGTTTTATATCACCCTTGACAAAAAATGTTTTTCACTATACTGGTTCATTTTTAATAACACAGGTACACTACCAAAAAACTGCCTCCAGTTTTGCAACTGATTCCTATAGATTTTGGGGTGCTGAATCCAGGAAAAATAGCCAAATGTTCCATCACGTCACGTTTTCTTGCAAAATTAGATTTCTTACCCATATAAGGAATGTTCACATAATTTCTTTTTAGCCGACTGCAGTTTATTTTCTTGGCCCAAAATAGAGGTTGTAATGTTTAACTAACTAGAAACACTCCCTCATGATATTTTAGAGTGTTTTGTATTCATTTTATACATTAACAGGACAATTGGGAGGCGGGGGGCTAAATCCAGTACTCGCGCTGGCGCATGTTCTTTCCTGTTCGCCTCGCCTCGTTCGCTCGCTCAAACACGGTGGTTGCGACATGAACGTTCCTGTCAAATTTCAGTTTCTTGCAAGTTCATTATTACCTTTTGTTTGCTCAGTCGTAATCCAGCGTTATTCCGAAGTGGTTCACTACAGTTGTAGTTTGCAGTGCTGTGTATTTGTGATGGCTCACAGAGCCAGAGGTTGCGTCAACTCTCCGGACAGTTTTTGTTTTATTTGTGGGGAATAGTTGAAAAAGCGGCAGAGGAACATTTTTGTATTTATTAAAAAAGTATATTTCGCCTATTTCGGTTTGAAGTTAGGCGATCAAGACAAACCGTGGGCTCCTCACAAAGTGTGCAAGACATGTGAGGAAGATCTACGCTTATGGATGAAAGGTAAAAAACAAGCATTTCGTTTCGGAATACCTATGATGTGGCGTGAACAAAGAGACCACAGCAGTGACTGCTATTTTTGCTCTTGCATTGTGAAGGGATACAGCTTAAAAAATAAGAACGTAATAAGTTACCCCAACCTTCCCTCAGCAATTAGGCCTATGCCTCATAGCAACGAAGTACCTGTGCCTGAACCACCAAAATCTTTGGATCATATTTGTGTGGACGGTTCTGATCATGGTGAGACTCATCAGATGGCTTTTCCCGATGAGTCCAGTACTTCGGAGTTTGAAACCGAACCAGATCCGAAATCTGAACTTTTCTCTCAAGCTGAATTGAATGATTTAGTCCGGGATTTAGGACTCCCAAAAGATGCTGCCCAACTGCTAGGTTCTCGGCTTAAACAGAAAAATCTATTGTCACCAGGAACAACTTTTTATTGGTACCGCAACCGCGAGACACAATTTTTGAAGTATTTCAGCAAAGAGGAAGATTTGGTATTTTGCAACAATATATACGGAGTGATGGAAAAGTTTAAACTCAAGTATGATCCTGCTGAATGGCGGCTGTTCATTGATTCGTCAAAAGACAGCATAAAAGGTGTTCTTCTTCATAATGGCAACACATTCGCTTCAGTTCCTATTGCTCACTCTGTTATTCTCCAAGAAAAATACGAGAATTTGGCCCTGATTCTTCAGAAGATTTGTTATGATGAGCATAAGTGGATGATTTGTGGAGACTTTAAAATTCTATCCATGCTTTTAGGGCAGCAATCCGGTTTCACCAAATATCCCTGCTTCCTTTGCTTGTGGGATAGCCGGGCCTGCGACCTACACTGGGGGAAAAAAGACTGGCCAATTCGGGAGTATTTGAGACCCGGTGAGAAAAATGTTCTTCATGAGAGCTTGGTACCTCGTGATAAAATTCTATTACCACCTCTCCACATTAAGTTGGGTCTCATTAAGCAATTCATCAAGTCCCTTCCAAAAGATGGTGAGTGCTTTCGGTACCTTTGCTCAAAGTTCCCCTGAGTTTCTGAAGCAAAGCTAAAGGAAGGAGTGTTTGTTGGCCCTGATATAAGGAAACTCATTTCAGATGGAGCATTCGCTGAAACGATGTCTGAGAAGGACAAAGAAGCCTGGGATTCCTTCAAGGATGTTGTTCTCAAATTCTTGGGGAACAGGCGGGATGAGAACTATAAGGATATTGTTGCCAGGATGCTCAATGCCTTCAAAGAACAAGGCTGTAACATGAGCCTGAAAGTCCATTTCTTGCACTCCCATGTGAACTACTTTCCCGAAAACTTGGGGGCGTACAGTGAAGAACAAGGTGAAAGGTTTCACCAGAACATCAAGGACGCAGAGAGAAGGTACCAAGGAAGATGGAACACCACTATGATGGCTGATTTCTGCTGGTTGCTGCTGCGGGAAACCCCAGATGAAAAATACGCCAAGCAGCGCACCAAGAGAAGCATTCGGGGGAAGAAGAAACGGGCCCACCAGGAGATTGATTGACCCAAGAATGACTTTAAAATCTAAACTGTGTTGACAAATATCGTGTTTTTATTAAACTTTGAAATAAAAATTTGCTAGTTATTACCACAGTGTCAGATCTCATTTATTAGAATTTTATTTTCACACCATCGGGTGTTTGTCTTCATGTATTGCATGGTGCGGTTTGCGTTTTCTATTCTTACATACATACCTGTACAACATTTTTTGCACATTTCTTTGCTTTGCTTTGTGTCTAACCTCGCTCTTATATGCTCAATGTTTGTGCACATGTATGTGGCTGTTTTAAGTGCAGACAATTTTGCTACCATCACAGTGTGTTTTGTTGACATTACTCTATTCTTATGTGCTGCCTTGTTACAATTTTCTTTATTCTTATTTGAATAACTACTAAACAATTAGTATAAAGAATTCATCCAAGAAACTTTTATCTCGATCGCACTCAATCTGAAACGTTCACCTCAAACTGCTAACCCAATGTAGCAAAAAATCTGTACGTGATGGAGCAAATTGGTTACCAGATTTGGATTCAGCGCACCAAAAAACGTAAAAATCAATCGAAACATTAGAGGCAGTTTAAAAAATTTTTTTTTAGTGTACCTGTGTAATATAAGGGGCAGTAGTGATATATAGGATTTTGAGATTCACTGTTGTTTGGACAATCGTCCTGTATTGGTCCACGGCATAATAGAATCTATTTTTAGTTTTGAATGCCTGCTCTTTGCTGCCCCCCCTCCCAGAAGCTGTTACTCTAGGCAACCAGCTAGGTTGCCTAATGGTTGGGCTGGCCCTGCATATAGGTTTTGAGGAAGTGCTTGTTTTAGCCAGCCCTTTATAGGAGGGATTAAGGGAGTTATCTTCCTTAATCCCCTGTTATTTATGTCCCCCTCCAAATTGAATTTAAAGAGAGAATGGTCTCTGTAGTTAGTTGTCAACACTTCTTTGTGTAGGTTTGCAAAATGGCCCACATACACATTTACTTCCACTTACATGTGGAAGTTGTGAAATACCATGTAGGCTGCTAAATTCCACCCTCCCCCAGTTTATTTTTCCCATGTCTAGATATGCCAAATGGCTCCTTTAGCTTCACGTACTAGCAAATACACTTGCACTTCTGCACTATTTTAGAAAAGGTTCCAAGTTGAGCAGACCCTTTTCTAAAATACTGTCAAAGCTGTGTACATCCTGACCGTCACATCTCAATTCCTGTCAACATACTATCGAAAAGGTGTCATCACATAATCTCTCTGTCCGCATTCCCTTTCATTCATTCCTTGCTTAGTATAAAAAGGATCATTATGCACCTTACACAACCTCCTAAAAGAGACCCCTACTCGAAAAATGAATCTTCACAATCTACTTCAATGGCATCACATTTCACAAAAGTATGGGGCTCAAGAGTTTAAAATGAAACTAGCCTACCTACTTGATGAAGAGACATGACAGAGCAAGTTTCAGCATTCTAAGCAAGATAAAGCATTTCAATGAGATGTTAAGTAAAAACTTGACATAGCTGTGAAAACCATATTAAAATCACAGCAGAGGTAAAGGCATGAAACCAGGCATAAAGAAAAAAAATGTTCCTCGCTTAGGAAATGAAACACCAGTGTAATTAGCACGTTTCAAAACTGCTCTGCTGAAGTTTTCTTCCCTGGGTTTGTGAGTACCTGAATCATCGCAGTAATAAAAAAATGACTGTACGTCCTTGAAAACATCAAAAGAAACTGATTTCCACTGGAGATGAAACTCATGATGGGAATCGATCACTGCTACTAGCCTGCAAACATTCTCTAAGTGTTGCTTTGTTTACTTCCCAAAATAACATGGTAGACATTCTGTTCTTTCCAGGATCCAGAAGTTGATAATGCAAAAAAAGGGTGTTTTTTTGCAGTTGTGAGTCCCTTCTAGCAGAGGCTAATCATGTGTGTGTCTTTAGTGTACATCAGACTCGATTAGGGGTTTCATTTTCTGCATTTCCTTTCTTAATTTTACGTCTTACATTGATGGAGTTAGTGGCTCCTCTTGTGATTTGAATATATGATGTTTATATATATTCTGGGAAATTTGTGTTCTTTGTATAATTTGTTTAAAATTTTTGATCAATAAAATTGTACACATAATTTTTTTTTTGAGTAGGACAGTGGTTATATATATTTTTTTGTATTTTTATTTTTATTTGAAAATTTAGCAAACAGTATATAACACTCACTATCCAATAACACCAGCACCTTCCCCCATCACAACAGAACAACGTCACCACAAACCAAGCCCAAATCCCCCCTCCCCAACCATCATGCCCTACAACGCTGCCCCATCAGATTGTGCCCCTTCCACCCTTAAGTGCCCCTCCTCTCCCCTCCCCTCCCCCCTTCCCCCCAACCCCCCTTCTACCCCCCCTTTAAGGATTCCCCCCTTTCCCTCCCCCCTCACTTGCCCCCTACTCCCCCCTCACCCCACAAAACCCTCCACAGTTCACCCCATTTATCCATAAATCTATTCAATCTCTCCCGCCTCACTGCGGTCAATTTCTTCATTAAGACTATATGTCTCAGCCTCCCCTCAAACTCCCTTATCGCTGGCACCTCCACACACTTCCATGCTGCCGCCAGTTCACATCTCGCTGCACACAAACAAGCCCGCACCATTGACCCCCCCTCTTGTTGCCCGTCCCTCCACCACGAGAGTAAAGAGACCCCTGACTCCTGCCTCAACTCCACTCCCAACTGCTGCTGCACCCAACTCACTACCTTGCCCCAATACCATTGTACTTTATTACAACCCCACCAGATATGCCAAAAGGAACCTACCTCACCACACTCCCTCCAACACCCCTCCGACACCCCAGGGAAAATCTTATGCAGCCTCTCCAGCGTATAATACCACCGAAACAGGATTTTATACCAATTCTCGCAAATACTACTCGCCCACGGCAGTCCCCTTACCCTATCCCAGAGCTGCTTCCATTCCACCTACGTCAATGCCCCCCCGAGATCCCTCTCCCACTCCACCATATATCAAAACCTACTCCCTTCACCCTCTCGCACCCCTTTGTATAACTTCGAGATCATCCCCTTCATCCCAAATGTCCCATACCAAAGGGCCTCTATCTCTGACACCTCCCCTCCCCCCTTTCAGAAAGGAACTCATCTGTAAGTACGAGAACCTATCTTGTTCTTCTAGCCCATATTCCTCTCTAACCTCCTCAAATGGCCTCAATACCCCCTCATCCACTACTTGATAAAAACACTCCAACCCCTTCCCCTCCCATATGTCAAACCATCCCCCCTCCCATCCCGGTGTAAATGGCCTCCACCCCCTCCAAGGCATCATCACGGAGAATTGGCCATACCCCCCCCCTACCCCTACCACCCCTGATCCCATCCCAGACCCTTGCTACCTGTTGCATTGCTGGTGACCCCTCTCCCAAAACCCTACGATTCTTCCCCTCCCCACCCACAGCCAGGCTTCAAATCTCCCGCCCTTTACCAATGTATGTTCTAATGTCACCCACACCTTCAAATCCCCCTTCCTTCTCCAATCCATGACATGCTGCAACTGCGCCACCTTATAATAATCCTCAAGGCTCGGCACCCCTAACCCCCCCCCCCCTCCTTCTTCGGTGCATACATCACTGCTCGCGCAATCCTCGGTGGTCGCCTATTCCAAATATACTGAAAAACTTTCCTCTGTACTTTCCGCAACACTCCCTCTGGCACTCTCACCGGTAAAGCTTGGAATAAATACAACAACCTCGGTAAAACATTCATTTTAACCCCTGCTATTCTACCAAGCCATGATACCTCCAGTGGTTATATATTTATTTGATTTTATATAGCGCACTCTTTCAAAATCAGCGCTGTTTACACAGAACAAGAATAAACTGTTTACATTGAAAAAGCATCAGAGAACAAACAATAAACATCTAGCATTGCACAATAAACAATAAACATATTACATTGAACAGGGGTGTCAACTTGGGTAGTAACAGGGGGAAACTAAGTTATAAGCTGGTATGTGGGCCGTAAGCAGTTAGGGTGGTCGGAGCGAGGGCTGGCAGGCAAAGTCTATAGCTAAAGTATATGGTTATAGTATAGTTGGAACAAATGAGTTTTTAGTGCTTTCCTGAAGTTTGACAGGTCAAAGATGGATCAGATCGGGGCAGGGAGGGTGTTTCAGAGAGTTGGTGCGTGTAATGAGAAAGCTTGGTTCTTAGCAGCTTAGGAACTCTTTCTTATTGTTGATGTGGTGGTGATGGTGTTTGTCATGTTTGTCCTTATTCTGTTGTTCGGTGTCCATTGTATGATTTCCATAAGAGAAACTGCGGAGAGGTTATGCAGTACTTTAAATGTCATCAATAGAGCTTTGTAATTTAGGTGGCTCGCTATTAGGAGCCAATGCAATTGCCTTAGGATGGGCGTGACATGTTCAAACCTGGAGGTTCCATGCAGAGATTGGGCCACATTGTTCAAGGCCATTTGAAGAGGATGAAGTGCGCAACCTGGCAGGCCATGGAGAATAATTTTTGCATAGTCAAAGTGTGGAAAGATAAGAGCCTGGAATACGGTGCGGTAGTTGGCAGCCTCCAGCAGTGGGCATAGGTGACAGAGGGTATAGGTGACAGAGGGTTCTTATTTTGTGGTACACTGCCTTGGTAACATTATTTATGTGTGTTTTCATACTCAGTTGTTGATCCAGGATGACTCCTAGGTAACACACTTCTTGCTTCGTTATCAGTTCTGCATCTTTTGCCTGTAGAGAAGATGGTGGGATGAAGGTTGGGTCTTTTGTGATAAACAATACTTCAGTCTTCTTGCAGTTCACTCTCAGGTTATGTATACAGAGCCAGTCTGAGACTACATAAAGCATTCCGTAATCTTGGTGTAATTGGAACTGTCAATGGAGAATGGAGTGCATAGTAGTACGTTATCGGCATAGATGTGGTATAGTATATTGTATGATTGGATTATAGATCAGATTGGCTGGATGTAGATGTTGAAGAGCAAGGTAGATAGAGATGAACCCTGTGGAACTCCTTGCCTCTGCTGGTATGTGGATGATGCCTGAGTGCCTATATGCACCAGTTGTTGGCGACATGTTAAGTAGGATCTGCACCAGTCAAGGGCCAAGTTCTGTATACCTTTCTGTTGTAGGTGAGCAAGTAGGAGATTTTGACTGACCATGTCAAAGGTCGACACGATATCCAGGAATATTAGGATGAATCCCTGCTTTGCTTTGTTCATTCCCATAACGAGACTGTCCAGGAGAGTGGCCAGGAGGGTCTCGACATCGTGTTGTTGATGGAATCCATACTGCTGTTGGTCAAGAGGAGTGTAGGAGTTGATCTGGTCTTGAATTTGCTGTTGGACTATCTTTTCGGTTATCTTAGCTAGGAATGGGAGGCTAGATATGGGCCTATAGGAATTTATGTTGAGTGGGTCCAGCGTGCCATTTTTTAGTAGTGGTCTTACAGTGGTGGTTTTCAGGGCTGATGGTACCAGACCCATGGTAAAGGAGAGGTGTACGATTCTGGTAATGAATGCACTAAGGTCAGATCAGGCTGATTTGATCCAATGTGCAGGGCATGGATTGGTTGGGGAATTGATGGTGTTGAGCCCACTTATGACATTCTCAATGTACTCAGAGGAGCATAGGTAGAAGGAATCTAGATTGGGAATAGCAGTGTTTTCAATAGGAGGATTATCTGAGAGAGGATCTCCTGGATTAAGGGAATTCACATTAGTTTTGTTATGGAAGTGTGTAGCAAATTCCTGCGGGTGGGGAGTGCCTGCAGTATGTTGCTTAGATGTGTCCTTTATGAGGGACTTAAAGATTCTGAAAAGATCTCTGGCCTTGTTAACAGAGCGCATTAGGATATTGGTGTGGTACTCCTTTCGTCTCTGGTTAATTGCATTGCGATGGTCTTGCAGGGTCTTCATGTATGTGAATGTATTTGAGGGAATCTAGAGTGCCACCATTTCCACCCAAGCTTCCTGAGTTGTAGTAAGAACTCACGTAGGTCGCCTGTGAACCATATGGCTGTGTGATTCTTCTTGGAGGGTTTCGTGGACTGTGGTAAGAGTGCAGCTTTGCTTAAGGTGTTATTTCATGCGTCTAGAAGCTCATCCAGCTTGGTGGTGTTGGTATTAAGGTTGGGTAGTGTTTCTCCAAGGAAGGCTTCTTTGTTAAAAGGTCAGAAGCAATGAGCTGATGGTGGAGAAGTCCCAGAGGATTCATGTTCTGCCGTGCCCATGGAGATGTGGAAAATAATAGCATTGTGGTCTGACCATGGGGCAGGGATGACCCTTGGTTGGTTGTGGTTGCTGGATTTGAGCATGGATGAGGGTGCAAAGATAAAGTTCAAGGTGTTTCCTCTTGTGTGTATTAGTTGCTCATGGCTTAATGCGATCATTGCATCGAGAAAGGATGTGGAATGCTTTGTTGAGAGCACAGGGAGGTTGAAATCGCCTATCAGCCATAATGGTTTTCTCTTAGTAGATCAGTTGCATGCTAGGTCAAGGATTGTGGAGAGGTCATCAGTGTATGTAGATGGAGTCTGGTAGAACAGAGATGCTGCTAGATGCTTATTTGAGATCATGATGACGTCCATGTTGTTTGTACTCTGTGACATAAGGCATTGGAATTGTATATCATGTCTGGCCATGATAAAGATGCATCCATCTCTTCTGTTTGTTCTTAGGCAGTTAGAGAGAACATAATTAGGGAGCTTTAATTGACCTGTAAGTACGGAATCTGTCTGTGAGCCATGATTCTGTGATGAAGAGCATGCCTAACTTATGACTTTCAACATAGTCATTGAGAATGGCCATTTGTTTCAGATGGAGCAAAAACTTATGAGCATTCAGGTTAGGTTTTCTGCCTGTGGAGACTTCCATCTGTGGATCTTCTCTGGGTGCTGGCATACAATGTGAATGAGACGACTATAGCTCACTGTGTGTGGTGGCCTTGAAGTGGTGAATGCATCTTTATGTCCTCTCCAGCCATTACCATGTATTGTAGAGATAAGGCCTTGTTGTTGAGAAAATGTTTCCGCCCATATGATGAATTGGGCCAGGCAAGACAGGAATAACATGCTGGTAGGTCTGTCCGGCATTGTGTTAAGAATAAGACAGGACAGCACCATCCCCTAAGACCCCTCAGGCATGGCGGTATGAGCAAGACTAATACCTGAAGATTGGAGGATCGCCAATGTAATGCCAATTTTTAAAAAGGGTGCCGGGGTGATCTGGGAAACTACAGAACGGTGAGCCTGATGTCAGTACCGGGAAAAATGGTAGAAACCATCATAAAGAACAAAATTACTCAGCATGTAGATAGTCATGGCCTAATGGGAGACAGCCAACATGACTTTAGACAAGGAAGATCTTGTCTTACTAATCTGTTATGTTTTTTTGAAGGTGTGAATAAACAGGTGGACAAAGGTGAGTCAGTTGATATTGTGTATCTGGACTTTCAGAAAGCCTTTGACAAGGTCCCTCATCAGAGACGTTTGGCAGAAGTAAAGAGTCATGGGATAGGAGGCAGTGTACTATTGTGGATCAGGAACTGGTTAAAAGATAGAAAGCAGAGAGTAGGTCTAAATAGCCAATTTTCCCAATGGAGAAAGGTGAATAGTGGTGTACCCCAGGGATTTGTGCTGGGTCCGCTGCTTTTATACATATTCATAAATGACCTGGAAAAGGGAATAAAGAGTGAGGTTATCAAATTTGCAGATGACACAAAACTATTTAAAGTGGTTAAAACCCAAGAAGATTGTGGAAAATTGCAAGAGGATCTTGATAAATTGGCAGATGAAATTTAATGTGGACAAGTGCAAAGTTATGCACCTGGGGAAGAACAACCCAAACTATGGTTACAAGATGCAAGGTTGCATATTAGGAACCACCACCCAGGAAAAAGATTTAGGCATCGTTGTGGATAACATGTTAAAACCCTCCACCCAGTGTGCAGCGGCAGCCAAGAGAGCAAATAGAATGCTAGGTATCATAAGGAAAGGAATGGAAAATAAAACAAAAGATATTATAATGCCTCTATATTGTTCCATGGTGAGACCGCACCTTGAATATTGTGTGCAATTCTGGTTGCCGTATCTTAAATAGGATATAGCGTTATTAGAAAAGGTTCAGAGAAGAGCCACCAAAATGTTAAAGGGGATGGAAGGATATTCCTATGAAGAAAGGCTAAAAAGGTTAGGGCTCTTTAACCTGGAAAAGAGACGGCTGCGGGGAGATATGATAGAAGTCTATAAATTAATGAACGGAGTGGAACGGGTAAACGTAGATCGATTGTTTACGTTATCAGAATATAGAAAGACTAGGGGACATGCAATGAAGCTACAGAGTAAACTATTTAAGACTAATAAAAGAAAATATTTTTTCACTCAACATGTAATCAAACTCTGGAATTTGTTACCGGAGGATGTAGTAAAGGCTGTTAGTGTAGCTGGGTTTAAAAAAGGTTTGGACAAGTTCCTGGAGGAAAGGTCCATACACCATTATTAAGAAGGGACCCAGGATATCGATGCTTGACCCAGTACAAGTATTGTGGAACCTGTCTTTTGGGGAAACTGCTAGGTACATATGACCTAGATTGGCCACTGTTGGAAACAGGACACTGGGCTTGTTGGACCTTGGTCTGACCCAGTATGGCGTATCTTATGTTCTTATGTTAAGACTAATAGCTTACTTATATGGTAGCTGACAAAACTCAGTGAGATGCTTAATTGTAATACAATGTAACAGCAGTGTAATTCCTAATGGTAACATAGGTTAAGTCACTACAGTGACAGCGTTTTAAGAAGGACAAGAAAAACTACATTGTATCCAACTTGCTCTATATGAACTTAGCAAGTTACAGAATGTGACGTTATTGGCAAGATAGGTTATACAGAGCATTAACAGCAATATCAAGGCACTGCTTACAGGTAGTTATATAACTCGGAGGCGATCTAACCCTTGGCTGCAGGCTTGAGCTTTTATATAAGGGCCAAATAGCCGAGGCACCTAACCTTTCTATTAACCTAGATTTCCGGCTTCTGTTATCGGCAGTGGAGGTCCATGCAGAACCTTGAAGATATCGGCGACAGTGAGTGGAGTCTTGAAGAGGGGAACTGGATTTAGCTCATGCCTTTTACAGAGGTTCACGATGACTTTCAATCTGGTACAGTAGGTATTTTCTGTCTTTCAAGGGCTTACAATTTAAGGGGCTGATACAGAAAGCCAGTATTAGAACCATGTGCTAAAAGACATGTGCATGGTTTTCTAATGTGAGAATACTGTAAACATATGCAAACAAAATATGCAAAAACATCAGCGCTAAATGTGCAGCTGGTGCCAGACGCATTTGCAGAAAGCTTATGTGCTAACACGAACAAATCTGCAGCACGCACAGGAATGAGATAACACCAGTGTAAGCGCAGTTCAGCTCTGTTTGCTCTCTCGTTTTCCCCATCTTCTTTTTTGTGTTCAGCTCCAGCCCATGCAAACTGCAAAGCCACCAGTGGATAAATCACAATGGAAAACATTTCTGTTCTACACACCGATCAGTTTTCTCCTATATGCACCCAACTTTCACGCGCTAAAGATTTCTTCTCCTGCACACATGGAAGTTTTCTTCTGCATGCACCAGTTTTACTTCACTTCTGACCAGGCGTTCAAACAATGGCACTACTGAACTCTGTGCTCAACCTTCCAATCTCCTGCACACTTCTTTGCATCGGGGCAAAATAGCTAATGGCCTCATTACGATGTCATTTGAATATGCACAGCTCATTATAGTGTAATTTTAATAGGTGACATGCTGCTATCTGCGCAGGTAATGCTTGCGCCAATTCCATTTTTGCATTGTGTCGGGGCATGGCAATGAGTGTGCACAGATGTCAAGCTAACTATGCACTCAGTGCTAACATTTCTGTATCAGTCCCTAAGTTTGTACCTGAGGCAATGGAGAATTATGTGACTTGCAGAATGTCACAAAACACAGAGCAGCAGTGAGATTTCAACCGTAGTCTTCAGCTCACTGCTCTAACCATTAGGCTACTCCTCCAACCAGCCAGTCAGGAGAGGTCCCTGTTAGAGGATGACTGGCAAAGTCCACACAAGAGCAGCTGAGTGCAGGAACGAACACAGATTTCTCAGAAGGCAGCAGACAATAATTCACTGAAGCACTGGCTCAGAACCAAGGAGGAAATTCTTAAAAGGAGGCAACATAAAACTATGAATTTATTTATTTTTTACTAGCTGTGATACGTTTTTGTAAAACTAGCTCCGCTTTTCTTTCTATGCTAAGCTATACTCTGATTTGAATTAAATGAAAAACTCTCTGGTGGTACTAAGACCTGACTGACTCAGCAAACACACTGAATTCTAAAATGCACAGATTTATCTACTTTTACCCAAAAATTATCTTTTTGCCCCAAGGTTTAGAATATATTCCAGAAAATAAATACTTACAAGTGCAGATCTATTTTCTGTTGTAGTAGTTGCTCTGGGTTGTCCTTCAGTCCTCTGGAACCAACTTCCACCTGACCTACGTGCGACCAAAGACCTTATTACTTTCAGGAAAAAACTAAAGACACATCTATTCCAGTGTCAATACAATTTGATGTAAAATCCCAGGGAGCTACGAGATGTCCTAAATTGAAAGAGTGCCTGTATATAAAATTTTGTAAAATTTTGTAAAATTATGTAAAAATGTACATATGTATTTTCTGAACCTCCTTACGACCTTATCACTGTGTGCCGTGCCTTCCTGTCTAATCAATGTGTGTATACCCCGAAATTTCCCGTCATGATTTGACAATTTCCAATCTGTAATCAAACCGCTGCTGATCGCTGGAAGTAGCGGTATACAAATATACTAAATAAATAGAATATTTCATATATTCATTGCATAATCAAACTCTGGAATTTGTTACTGGAGGATGTAGTAAAAGCTGTTAGTGTAGCTGGGTTTAAAAAAGGTTTGGACAAGTTCCTGGAAGAAAGGTCCATAAACCATTATTAAAGGGGACCCGGGAAATCCACTGCTTACCCTAGGACGAGCATTGTGGAACCTGTGTGCCTTTTGGGAACCTGCCAGGTACTTGTAACCTGGACTGGCCACTGTTGGAAACAGAATACTGGGCTTGATGGACCTTGGTTTGACCCAGTATGGCATTTCTTATGTTCTCAATAATTCACTTCTGGTAGTTATAGTCCCCCTTTTTCTCCAAAAGGCAATTAAGGTGGATTACAATCAAAATAAAAATCAACAGGGGGGATATTCAAAGGGACGAACACGGTTAGCAGACCTGGTAACCATGTTAACACCCTTGTCTGGGCTATTCAGAGGCACTAACAGTCGGTGCCGTTGAATATCCCTGGGTGCTGCTGCACATCCCAATGTTAACCGGTTAGCATTGGGGTGTGTTAGGGACGTTCAGGGGTGGCACCCATTGATACCCAAGCAGTGGTGATATTGAGCTGCTGCCTGATTGACATGCGGCAAAAGTAAGGTGCAGTAAAGGCTGTCCTGACTTTCACTGCTGGTTAACTAGGCAGTGGCTGAATATCATCACTACTCAGTTAGCTTCACTTCAATCTGGGCAACCCAGATATTCAATGCCAGGGCCCAGATATGGCCCTGGCATGAAATATTTGGGCTTAAAGTTCATCAGCGATGGCTAGCCACTTTAGCTGCACTAACCACCATCGCTGAATATCAGGCGCAATATACGAGCATACACACAAATCAGGAAAATATTCTTTAACAAAACAAAGGAAAAAAAGACACAAATTTAGGAAGAAGACCACTGCATTAAATTTACGATGAAAAGGGGATTAGCTAAAGGACTTAGGAACCCTTTTACTAATGTGCCACCAAGGGCCTGCACTTACTGCATGTTGAGAGCAAATATTAATGTGCGGAAAGTGCAGCAGTCGTACACTGTCAGTAGCATGCCCAACATGTCCTTGGTACCCTATGCAGCAGTGGCATTTGCAATTAACTCAAGTGCACCGAACGCCACACATAAAAGGATCATTGAGTGAACTCACATTAATTGCCACAATTGATCTCCATGCTAACTTCATGGTGCTCTCCACACCTACACTCTGCCCCTAACCCACTCCATCATGCAATAGACAAATAACGTGCATTTAGCACAGAATAGCTGTCATGCCTGTAGGAGATATTATTAGTAGCAGATAAATACACATGTATAAATACTCAGTCCGTCTAGGGAAAAACTGCTACACTCCTTTCCCAGGATTCCATAGGACCACCTGGCAAACAAATCACATGATAAAACAAGAATCAGCCCTGTTTGTATAAAAAGTAGACTTTATTTCTGATAGCAAAAATAGAGGACATATTAGAATGAATTAGCTTTCTGAAGTAGTATGTTATTCAGCCCTATGTTACAATTAACAAGAGATATAATCTTTGTTTTAGAAACCATTGTCACTGATTCGCATGCACTCTGACATACAATAAATTATCTGACTGTCTAGGTTAGCCCCAACCTCCAGGAAATTAAAGATCAGTATCTTAGCTCATGCCAAAACACCTGTGGCTGTGGTGCGGGTCTCAGGAATGGAATGAACTCAAGGTATGGCAGAGACCCAACATCAGCTGAAATGAACTGTGTGGTCACACACTGAGCTGCCGGTCTGTGGGAGAAATTCACTCCATCTCGAGGCTTTGGCCTTGAACACTTTCTGACTTTTTCAGCCAGAGAGAAAAAGACAAGCCAACAGTCTGTATCAGAAGTTAGAGTTCCCTTCTCTTGTTCTTCCTTTTCAGAGTTCTTTCTTTCTTTCTGAGTTTTCTCTCTGCCCTCTGGGTTCTGCTTACTGGGTTCCGGTGTACAGCCGTATAATTCATTGTCCTGAAGACCTGGTGATTGGCTGGACTTGAACCCTATATGTCACCCTCAGCAAATCCAGTAACAGCTAATAGGTGGTCCTTCTGTAAAGATCCATCATGCTAAAGTTGCTGAAGTGCCACTTCATACATTGTTGCAAATGCTAGCACAATGAAGGTCTTAGCCATGTTCTTCTGCACGTCGTCAGCTGGAAAAATACTTCTAAACTGGCAGAATTACTTGATCTGCAAGTTTTAATGCTGAGTTATAGCAAAACAGGAATCCACCTTGTTTAGTTCAGGCTTTGGTTCAGAGTAGGCTGCATGGTTCAGGCTTTGGTTCAGAGCAGGTTCCATCTTGTAACAAGAAGTCATGCTAGTGGTTCAGGCATTAGTTTCTGAACAGGTACCAGCCCTAGATGCCCATGCAGTAATGTTTACTGTGGTTACTTTGCATTCATGATTACCCCCAGGGGCGGTTCTTCCACTGGGTCACCTGAGGCGATCACCTCAGGCGGCACTCTGACGCTGGCACTCCAGATCTGTTTTAATTTTAGATTTTGCAGCCTCTGGCCTGCCTCTGATTTCTTGCATGGTAAATCAGAGGCTGCAAAATCTAAAGTCAAACAGAGCTGGAGTGCTGGTGTCGGACAAATCAGCCTGATCGCTTGCAGGAACCCTGCAAGCGATCAGGCTGATTTGTGCAGCGGAGGCGGCACTCCAGTTGTTTTCATTTTAGATTTTGCCGCCTCTGGCCTGCCTCTGCCTTCCCGCCGCTTTTTTTTTTTTTTGCTGCAAGCATTCTTGAGAAAAACAATGCGGCAGGAAGGCAGAGGCAGACCAGAGGTGGCAAAATCTAAAATAAAAACAGCCAGAGTGCCCCTGCCGGCATTGGATGAGAAGTGCAGATGGAGGGAGTGGGGACAGAAGGAGGACAAGGAAAGACAATGATGAGAGACAGGGGGGACCGAGGGGGAGGCAGGGGACAGGGTGGACAAGGGGCATGGCAGGGGGACAAGTGCTGGACAAAGGGGGAGACAGGGGACAAAGATGGACAAAGGGGGAGACAGGGGAAAATGCTGGACAAAGGGGAAGACAGGGACATACTGGACAAAGGGGGAGACAGGGGAAAATGCTGGACAAAGGGGAAGACAGGGACATACTGGACAAAGGGGGAGACAAGGTGACAATTACTAGAAAAAGGGGCGAGCTCGGGGGCAAATACTGGACAAATGGGAGAGACAGGAGGACATACTGGACAGACAGGGGATACATGCTGGACAAAGGGGAGAGACAGTGCGGGTTAGGATTATAATGGACTGATGGGGGGGCTAACACTAGTAATGGGCAGATCAGGGGGGGGGGCTAGAACTGGTAATGGGTTGATTAGGGAAGGCTAGGACTGGAAAATGGACTGATCGAGGGGGGGCTGGGACTGGTAATGGGCTGATTAGGGGGGCTAGCACTGGTAATGGGCTGAGGGGGGACTAGCACTGGAAATGAGATGATTAGGGGAGGCTAGAACTGGTAATGGGCTGAGGGGGGAGTAGCCTGGTAATGGACTGATGGGGACTAGCATTGGATCAGGGGTTAGGACTAGAAATGCGCTGATAATGAGTGTCGGATAGGCCTGTTACCAGGCTGATGGGGGTGGGTAGGACTAGTAATGGGTTAATTAGAGGAGGCTAGCACTGGTAATGGGGTTGAGGGGGGACTAGCACTGGAAGTGAGTTGATTGGGGGAGCTTCAACTGGGAACGGGCTGATGGTGGGGGGGGGGGGGCGAGGAGGAAAGAGCTGCTGGCCTGGAAGAAAACTGGGGGCTAGGGCTACAAATGGGCTGATGCAAGGGGATGGGAGAATGGGACTGGAAAGGAGTGGATGCTGAGAGGGGCTGCCATGGTATTTGGACTAGAAGGGGCAGGAGGGGAATTGGAAGGGAATGGACACCAGTGGCGGGAATGGAAGTTGACATTGGAAAGTACTGAGAGGAGGACTGGAAAAAGGATGGAAAAGGGCTGATACTGGGAATGGTTATTGGGTCTGGAAATAGCCTGTTGGAAAGAAGTGAAGAAAACAAAAGAAGAGATAAGAAATGGCAGATGGATCATAGACCACAGAAAGAGAGCTAAGAGAAGACAGGAAAGCAGAAGCCTCAGATCAGGACCAGCATGATCAGAGAATAAAATGGTCAGACAACAAAGGTAGAAAAAATAATTTTATTTCATTTTAGTGATTGGACTTTATGCTATCTTTATATTTTACACGGAGTAGTTTCTCCTAATGGGTTCGTTTTGCACAGGGCCGGCCTGTCCATTGTGCAAGAATGTTGTTTGCACAGGGCCCTGCGTTTCAGGGGGCCCCACGCAAACAACATTCTGCATCTGCCAGTAAATTTTAAAAAAAACAAACAAACTTGGTGCTGCTGCCGGTGCTACCGTGGCAGCGGCAGAATCAAGCATCCCACGGGGCCCCCCCCCCCTGCCCAGCAGAATCCTCCATGAGGCCTCAGCTCCATAAGTGCCAGCTTTCAGAGCTGCAAAGAGAGAGAGCTTCTCCCTCGCGGCTCTGTTAAGCCGCTGGCGCTGATAGGAAAACAGGATTTCCTGTTTTCCCCATCAGCCCCGCGGGCTTAAACAGAGCCGCGAGAGGGAAAACTCTCCCTTCGTGTCTCTGAAAGGCCTGCGCTGAGGGAGCTGAGGCCACAAGGACGACTCTGCCGGGCAGGGGGGCCCCCACGGGACGCTCGTGCGGCAGCGGCAGTAACCGCAAGGTTTTTTTTTTTTTAATCTACCTGGGCTGGGTGCGGGGGCTAAGACTTGGAAGTGGGCTGATGGGGGCGTTTAGAACTGGTATGGGCTATGGGCCGGCTAGGATGATGGGGGGGCTAGGACTGGTAATGGGCTATTGGGGGGCTAGGGACTGGAATGGGCTGGGGCTAGGACTGGTTATGGGCTATGGGGGGGGGCTATGACTGGAAATGGGCTGAAGGGGCTAGGACTGGCAATGGGCTATGGGGGGGGGGGCTAGGACTGGAAGTGGACTGATGGGGGGCTAGACTGGAAATGGGCTGAAGGGGGCTAGGACTGGCAATGGGCTATGGGGGGGGCTAGGACTGGAAGTGGGACTGATGGGGGGGCTAGGACTGGAAATGGGCTGATGGGGGGCGGGGGCCTAGGACTGGTATGGGCTATGGGGCTAGGACTGGAAGTGGACTGATGGGGGGGCTAGGACTGCTAATGGGCTATGGGGGGCTAGGACTGGTTATGGGCTATGGGGGGCTAGGACTGGTAATGGACTATGGGGAGGCTAGGACTGGTCATGGTCTGGGGGGTTGCTAGGACCTGAACTGGGCTGAGTGGAAGGGGGGGCTTGGATTGGAAATGGGCTGTGAGGGGAGGAAGCTAGCTAGCATTGGAAATGGCTGAGTGGGGGGGGGGAGCTAGGACAGGAAATGGGCTGATGGAGGGGCTAGGATAGGACTGGAAATGGGCTTTTGGGGGGATGCTAGGATTGGAAATGGGCTGTGGTGGGGGCTTGGATTGAAATGGACTCATGGAGGGGCTAGAACTGGAAGTAGGCTCAGGGGGGGCTTGGATTGGAAATGGGCTGAGTGGAGGGGAGCTAGGATTTGACATCGGCTGATGGTGGGGCTAGGAAAGGACTAGAAATGGGGGGCTGGGATTAGAAATGAGCTGATGGAGGGACTCGGATAGGACTGGAAATGGATGGGGGAGCTAGGCCTGGAATTGGGCTGATGGTGTGGCTAGGATAGGATTGGAAATAGGCGGATGGGGGGCTAGGACTTGGAAATGGGCTGATGCGGGGACTAGAAGAGAGCGGATGCTGGGTGGGGCTGGAACTAGAAGGCAGCTGATGTTGGGGGAGGATTTGAATGGGATGGAGGTGGGAAAGTGTATTGGAGTGGGGAATTTTATTTTGTCTGGGAGAGAAGACAAATATACAGTTGGAGTGGTATTGGGAGATTAAGTGGGGATTGAGGATGGAGGGGTAAAATTTTAGTGGATGAAATAGGAATGAGGAAAGAGCAAAAGGAGAAAGATTAGTATGTTAAAGCAGATGTAGAGAGAGAATGGAAAAAAAACTAGAAGAGAGAAGAAAGGACAAATGGACAGCAGACGATGGAGAGTTAGCAGAAGACATGAAGAAACCAGAAGAAAGTGCTGGAGCAATTGCAACTGAAAAAAAATGCACAAAAGGTAGAAAAGTATCTCTTTTTTTGAATTATTAACTGGAATATGTCAGCTCTGGGAAATGTGCATCATTAACGTCTGCCACTTTATTTAGTAAAAAAGGAAAATTAACTTTATAGTTTTACTTCTACAGTGTTGTTGTACATTCCAAGTTTGGCTTTTGAGGTTCCCAGTTTAATTATTGCTTCTGTTTCTAAATTGTGATTCCTTGTTTGGTGATGGTCTATGTTCTGCATGTGTAACTGAGCTGAGGTATTCTGTTTATGTAATTTGTATTTGACATTGCCAGTTGTTCTCTTTCCCCAGTAGGTCATGTATTGTTATTTTCTGAAATGTATTGGTTTAATATTTTCAGTGTTGCCTTTTGATAGGTAATGGTGCTTTGTGAGCCCTGGTAGTGCTGTTACGATACAGCGGGTTTGCTATGGGTTCTAAATGGGCAGTGTTTGTAGTAGTTCCTAATGTGCCTGGCGGTTGGCACTGGATTATAGTAATGTAGAACTCTTTTAGTCTTTCTTTATTCATACACTCATTAAGAGGCATGTTTTCTAAAAGTTATCATATGGTAACATTATGCAAATGTTTATGCAAATGGGGCCCATTAGGCAAATGAGGTCCCACACCCAGTCTCCGCACATGGCCCCGCACCCCCCTTGGGCTGCCCCTGGTTTTGCACATACTATGGCAGTCATGAACCTCACTTTCTAAGCCAGGGTATGTGGAATATGATCTTAATCTCTCAAATGTACTGCTAATGCTCAGCGTAATACTTGCCTCGTGCCAAAGAGAGTCTCCTGTTGGAGTTCATAAGATGTAACATATATGGGTAGTTTGTCAAGATGTGCTTGGAAATTCTTTTTTTATCAGGTCTGTGGCTCCCAGTACATTGGGAGATATTTCTGTATTTTTCTGCCACATTTTCTTGGTCTCTGATTGCATTTCTTGATACTTCAAGATCTTCTCCTTCTCCACAGGAATAATCACTTGGTACCGACACTTCTATTATCAATGCCGTTCTGGTGTTCTGCTCCTTTACCACTATGTCAGGTTTTCACAGTATGGGGAACTGCATCTCTTATTTATCTGAGTTTGCACTACATGCAGAATCCGGCTTCTTGGGGTTTCAGTTTAAATTTTGTCTACATATTTTTATTTTTACTTTAGATTGTAAGTCACTTATTCTGTACTTGATGAGGGTCTGTGTTCTGAGTGTGTGACTGAGGCCAAGGTGTTCTGTTAACATGGAGTTTCTACATAAAGATCTATACTGTACTGTAGTAATTTGACTTGTTCAGCGTTTTAAATAGGTGTATGAATGTTCCAGGACTCACTGTGATGCCTTTTTTTGGATGGGCTCCTTATGTGAGTTTTGGAAGTTGGTGCTGGTGCTGTGAGGGATGGTATGGTAGATTTGCTCTATAGATACTCAGTGACTTTGTGTAGGGTTTTGTATTAGTTCACAATATGCCTGGTACTGGAGAATATTTGTTGTTGTTAGTGATATGATCAGAAATCAGATTTTTTTTTTAAGATATTGAGTTCTGTGGGTGAATATCCTGGTTTCTGCTCTGCAACCACTGTTGAAGGGGGTTCTGTGGATGCAAAATATATGTCGAAAAAGAAAAAGCAAGAACCATAACAGTTTATAACAAAATAAAATGAGTTATAATGTAGTTTATAAACTATGCTGTGGTTCTCGCTCTCTTTTCGTTCCTTGGTGTGCAAACATCTTGCATTTCCTCCATATAATCTAATCAGCTTTTTGGTTTGGTTTAGTCCCTGATTGGAGTTTTGAAAAAGCCCCGCCCCCTCTATGGGGGGGGGGGGCGCCATCTCATCCTTCGCCTCAGGCAGCAGAATGCCTTGAGCCACCCTGGTTACCCCACAGCATGCTTTTGCAAAAGGGCCCTTTAAATGAATTGAGGTCAATTATTTTTGGACACTTTTTCTTACGATTTTGGTTTTATGATACTGACATTACAGGTGGGGTTAGCAAGTGGGCAGACAAAAACAAAACCTAAGCATGTAGCTAGAACTGTTAGCGGAGGAAGAAGCATGATGAGCAGGGATCTCTAGGCTCTGCCAGCTGATAATTTGATGGCTGAAGAAAAGTGGCTGGTGGGGATCAAGAGGGAGGAGGCAGTGACAATGGCAAGCAGCCCTTCTACTGTGTGTCACCATCTTCCCCAAAATCTCTCCACTGTCTGCCAACTGCACTGTCTGCTTTGGAAATGACAGGGCTGAGGTAGGCACAGATGAGAGTATGGGCAAGGAAAGTGCAAGGGGATTAGGCACCCTAGGCAAGGGGGAGGCAAATTGCAATCCCAAAAGGCTGCAAACCACTCAGATGTTCAGGATATCCCAAATGAATATGCATCAGATATACAATGGAAGCAGTGCATGGAAAATATATCTCATGAATATTCATTGGGAATATCCTGAAAACCAGATTGGTATGACACCCCTGATCTAGGGAAATCTTCAGTCATGCCCCCCATCCCCCAGCCCAGCCATCTTCTGATAAACTCTACAACCATGTAAAAATGCATACCTGGGACCCCAAACGATGAAGACAGAATTAAAATTGTGCATCTGTATGAAAGGTAAAGTAGAAGACTCTGGGGAAGGGAGGGGAATGGAGGAGAACTTGGAGGAAGACGGGTGAGGAAAGAGTATGGTGCAGTGGAGTGGAGAATAAAGCGGAGGAGGGAGAATGCAATGTGGGGAGTGGACAGGAATAGCATGTGGACTCTTCTATAACAGCTCGCTCAACACACATATGTGGCAACCAAAAACTAGGGTTGTCAACTTTTTGAAAGAGAAAAACCCTCCACCTAATCCTGCCAGTACCTCTCCCCCCTCCCGCCCCATTCCCCATAATAAACAATAGGGATGGCAGCAGTGCAGGCTTTAATTCCTGCAAGCCACATGCAGGAGGGGTGTGGGGGGAGGGGAGGAGGTTCAAGAGATTGCATTCTTCAGCCCTCATGAGCTACAGTTCCCTCCTCAGTCCCCCCACATATGCCCCCATATGGGTTAAACCCAAACATATTCTGCATCCACAGAACCCTCCCTCTGGCTCCTCTCCCAATAATGGATGCAGAGCAGACCTAGGGACAATTCCACATAGAATTCACCACACAAAAACCAATTTGGCTTCTAGTGTCATCTGAGTAACAATAACATAAACCCTCTCGGCACCAGACATACTGTGAAGTAATACATAATTCTACCAAAATGTTCTTCAGATCCTAGAGCAAATCTACTACTATGCCAATACTAACTTCCAAACCTCACATAACAAGGACCCTTTCTAGGAAAAGGCAGTACCCTAAATACTGCCCCCCAGTGGGCCATTAGAACATCAATACACCTATTGGAAAAAAACTGAACAAGTGAAGATTATTACAGATTACTACATAGAATTCCATGCCAGCACTTGGTTAGCGTTAGGCTTGTTAGCTCAGTGGTGCAGTTGCCGAGGTACGAACAAAAAAATAGGGGTAGAACACTGTGACCTCCACTGGAAGTGGAAGCTAAAACGTGTGTTTGGCAGGGCCAGAATGTCTTGATACTTAATCTGCATGTTGATATAGGCCTCAAGACATTCTGGGCTACAATGACGCCGATTCGAACATGCTTCTAGCTGTCTTGCACTGAAGTCCCAGTAGAGCGAATCTGTTGCGTCACAGCGATAAAGGGCTTCTGTTTCTTCTCCACCTTAGCTCGTCTTGAGATTCATTATTCAGCTCTAGTGTCAGGGACTCTCAATGCCATCAGTGCCAGCAGGTCGTAATCACGATCTTTGCAGCCCAGAATGTGCTTATTCATGTGGAGCTGTGGCAGATAAGCTTCCTGCTGGCGTCAGGCCGAGTGGAGATAAAGGACTGTCATCTCTTCCCGCAAGTCTAGCAGGCAGTGCAGAAGCCAGTCCGCTGGACCCCCAGTAGGTAAGAGAGAGGGAGGTGAGACATGCATCGGTCAGTCAGGAGCCTCTTCCCGGGCAGCTGTCAAGAAGAGCACTGTCCCCTTCTACTGCTGCCCGTACTCCTAATCCTCCAACAATCTTAGGCAATCACGCTATGTTTACGACTGCTAGTTGGGTAAGGCCGCTTCTGCTCTTTGGGCCATGCTCAGACTTGGGGGGCGAGGTATTTCATCTTTTTTTTGGGGCGAGGCAACCTTCAACAAAGTCTAATGTCATTGTGGGGAGG
>CM066033.1:1111907224-1111968900 GCA_033557465.1 Ichthyophis bannanicus | reverse complement strand
ACTGTCTCCTAAGTTTTTGATCTGACCCTCCTAAATCCAAAGAAAAATTTGTACATAGGCCTCTAACTGAATATTGTCAGTAGCGCATGAAAGAAATGAGTACTGTGGGAAGACTCCAGAAGAAAGGGGATAATAATCAGCAGCAAGCTGGATAGTTTGCAAAATAACCGGGAATGTTACAATCATTTAAGGCGAAGTTTAAAATCACTGGAAACCCAAAACTCGCCACCCCCCATGTTCAATGAAATATATGTTTAATGTCTATTGTCCTGTGCAATAATGGTGTCTATTCGTCTAATGTCTATTGTCCGATGTAAATAGGCTTCCATGTAAATAGATTTTGAAACTGAGTCCATTGTAATTGTTACACTGTACATAGTTACAAATACCGTTCTGATGTAAAGCTAATACCGAAGTATACAAATTGTTAACTAGTTCCATGGCTAAACCGACCCTTGATCTCTAGGAAGGGGGGCGGTTATAGAAGAAATAGATAAATAGATAAATAAATAAATAAATTAAAACTGGAGAACCTTGTATATTTATTCCCCAAAATCAAATCAGGCCATGAAATAAGAAGTTGATGAGTACAACTAGATCGAAAGCTTGCGGATAGGTTAATTGAATATCTATTGTGGTAATCTAACCAGAATCATAGATGACAGCTCTGAAGGTTCATTTATGAGTGCTGCCTTATAAGATAGGTTAGTTTTCTGTACTGTGGAAGCCAATAACTGGACACCACCTCCCATTGATAGGTAAGAGTGAGTAAACATAGGGACCAAACCTCTAGGAAAATAATTTTTAATTGAAGAGCAATGCCGTTCTCTGTTACTTTTGAGGAGAGAGGGGATAAAATTAGAGTGCTGGAGTGGAAGTTTCCTCAGGATTGATGATGTCTAGAGAAAGGCTTAGGGGAACATTATAAGCCTGTTTTCCCGCAGCCTGTTTGCACTAAGTTCATCTTGTAAGTCTGGAATTTATCATATAAGTGCCATGAGGCACACGGGAGTAAGAGTTTTTACAGTCTTGTTTTTTTTAATCAGAGAGATATAAAGTCAAGGGGCATGTGGTGGGAGTTTAATTAACTGGTACAGAACTTCTTCTAAAGCTAAAACAGAGACAGTCATAGAATTGAATTGAGACTAAATATTAGAGAATAAAAACTTTTATTTTGAATTTATTAAATGGAATATGTCAGCTCTGCCAGGAAATGCTGCATCGCTAACATTTTGCATTTTGTTTAGTACAAGAGGAAATTAATTTATAGTTTTATTTCTCCAGTGTTGTACATTCCAAGTTTGGCTTTTGGGGTTCCCAGTTTAATTATTGTCTTCAGATTTCTAAATTGTGATCCCTTATTTTTTTTTTCAAGAATGCATTTAAAGATTTTCATTTAACAGATAGTCTTTAACACTAAAAAGTCCAAACTATATCCCCCCTCCCCCCCAAAAAACAGTACCCAGAGGTTGCACAATAGAAATCACAGAAATCATGTTCAAGATATTGATAGATACTCATCAAGAGATCTCCAGATCTGTTTCACTTTCCCTATATAATTTAATGAAATTGATGCAGCACCTTCAAATTTACGAATCTGACAGAGTGCCACCAAAAGATGACATTAAGGTCAGATGCATCTTTCCAGCAGCGCAAAACATGCTGAACAGCAATAGACACCAAAATGTCTAGCAATGATCCATCATAATTTGAGTTTTCCTCTCAAGCATAGGGATCTAAAGAAAACTATTTGAATTGATATAGGGATATCAATTTGAAGTATATCTTGTATATATTCCCAAACAGCTGACCAGAAATGTCTTATAGATGAGCACTCATAAAGCATATGATTTAGCGTCCCTATGCTTGCAGAACATCGCCAGCAAATACTGGACTGTGATAGTCCTGCTCTGTGCATGCATAATGGTGTCCATATTGCGCGATGTGCCAAGAAATATAAGCTTTTTGCGAGACTTCTAGAAATTGTTGGTCTAATTGTTCAACCCTAAAAAGAATTCCAATTAATCAAATCTGGAGACTAAATATTAGATGAGGTGGTGGCATGGAGCAAGGGAGCTGGATTTACTTGAAGATATCATATTGGGGGATGGGGAGGCTGTCATAGGCCCTATGAGATTATTGGATATTTTATATTTTCTTTATAAAGTAAGAAGCCAATTCTGTGACTGAAGGGAGTGAAGAGTGTGTTGATGAGAAGCTCTGCTTAGTGGATATTAAAAGAAGACTATAGTGAAAAACTTCTTTTTGTGGTTTGACCTTTATCAATAAGCTTAGAATAGTCTCTCCTGGCTTCAATTACTTTCTCCTTATATAATTTTTGTTGGGTCGCAACTTGGGGAAGCACTTCTGGAACAGCCAACTAAGTAACTCTGCAAGAAGTACAGACCATAAGCCTGCCCAACATAAACTAAAGCAAAGTGCTCTAGCCCAAGGGGAGATGAGGAGATCCAAAAGGAATCTGTGATAGGGTTGTCAATCACTGGTATTTGGTCAGCCTGGCAGGTTTTAAATGAAAGGCTAGCAGTCATAAGGACAGAGAACTGGCAATCGCCGAACTCAGGGGTGTTTCTCCACTGCAGCTGCCTTCCTCATCTACCATTGCTGCCTGCTACAGCACCCCAGACCCAAACCTGCGACAGCTACACTAGAACAAAAAGGCATGAGGGCCCTGCCTCTAGTACACATGTGCTGAAGTAATGCTGGGTTCCACACAGCATAGTTACTCACCTGTAACAGGTGATCTCTGGGAACAGCAGGAATTTAGTCTTCACATATGGGTGACGTTGGTAGCGACGGAGCCCGCGTGGGAATGCTCTCCAGCATCCAATTGGAAAGCTTTTGAGAGCACTTCACTGTGCCTGCACGACTGCCTTCCCACCTTCCCAACTCTCTCTCTTCAGTTGAGTTTGTAGCTGAGAAAAGAGAGTAAATGAAGCCCTATCCTAGGGGAGGAGGGCAGGTTGTGAATAATAAATTCCTGCTGTTCCTGGAGATCACCTGTTACAGGTGAGTAACTACACTATCTCCAGGAACAAGCAGGAATGTAGTTTTCACATATGGGACTCCCTAGCTCCCAGATGCCAGATAAAGTGACCTCAGAACCAGTGGAGGTTCGCCTGGAGTAGGCATGATGAGATCATGGATCCCAAATGGATTTCTAGTATCTTGAAAGTCCGGGATAGAGGGTAGGTTGCATCTAAGTCTGAAAGAGGTGCTGGAGTACAGCCTGACCAAACATGACATTCTCATGGGAGTCCTTGTCCAGACAATAGTGGGCAGCAAAGATATAGATAGAAGACCAAGTTGCTGCTTTGCAAATTTCATCGATGGATACTGAGCGTAGGATTGCCATCGAGGTCGCCATGACATGAACATTGTGAACAGTGACATGCCCTTGCAGGGAGAGTCCTGCTTTGTCATAGGCAAATGAAATGCAGTCCGCTATCCACCTGGAGAGCGTACACTTAAAGACAGGTAATCCCAAATGACTGGGATCAAATGAGATGAACAACTGTGAGCCTTTACAATGACCCTGAGTCCTTTGGAGATAAAAAAAACAATGCATGCTTGCAGTCAAGAGTGTGCAGAGTTGCTTCTTCTCTAGATGCATGTGACAGGAAAGAAACTGGAAGGTAGATTGACTGGTTTAGATGGAAGGGGAAGGGAGATACCTCCTTTGGCATAACGTGTGGGTGAGTCTGAAGGACTACTTTGTCATGGTGGAAGCGGGTAAAGGGAGGATCCACCACCAAAGCCTGAAGCTCACTAATGCGTCTAGCTGAAGTGAGAGAAATAATGAAGATCACTTTCCATGAGAGGAATTTAAGTGAGGTCATGGCTAATGGTTCAAAGGGCGGCTTGAGGAGCTGCACTAGAACGACATTGAGGTCCCAAGCTACCGGAGATGACTTAATGGGAGGTTTGGACAGCAGGAGACCTCTCATGAAATGCACCACTAGCGGTTGTGAGGAGATGGGCTGTCCATCAAGTAGATGATGAGAGGCCTCAATGGCACTAAGGTGAACTCTCACTGAGTTTGTCTTTAGTCCTGTCGAGGACAGGTGGAGGAGATTTATTTTTTTATTTTAACAAGTTTTCTATACCGCCTTTCTTGGCATCAAAGCAGTTTACATTACAACTTCAACAGAACATTACAGGGAACTCATTTAGAAACGTGGGAAGGGGTACATGCAGGACATACTAGGAGCATAACTTATTTACAGTTGATGTATTTGTGTATGAAATTATTTAGGTATGAGTCATTAGGGTGTGTACTGGAAGTCATCTTTGAAGTGTTCAGAGAACAGGAAAGTTTTTAGTGGTTTCCTGAAGTCCTTAATGTCCTTGATTGTCCTTATCTTCTCCAGGAAGGAGTTCCAGATGGTAGGTGCTGCAAGTGAGAGAGCCATCTTTGACGTTGCCTTGTTGGCTTTAGTGAAAAAGCCGGGAGTGGTATTGTTTCTCTTGTGTTTTGTCTTTTGGGTCTATTATTAGGTTTTGCGCTTAGGAGCTCTTGTAGGGTTCCGACTGATGTTTTGTTTCTGATCTTGAATATGGTTAATGCTGTTTTGTATTTGGCTCTTAAAGTAATTGGTAGCCAGTGCAGCTGAAGTAGAATAGGTGTTGTGTTCATGATTGGCCGATCCTGTTATGAGCCGGGCAGCAGTGTTCTGGACTAGTTGAAGTGGTCTTATGGATTGTGCTGGGAGACCTTGGAAGAGAGAATTGCAGTAGTCGAGAATGGGGGTAATAACGGCTTGGCAAACCATGTGGAAGTATTCCTGGCTTAGGAGGGGTTTTAGTCTACGAATGAGGGCCAGTTTGTGGAATGCATTGCTGGTGGTTCTGTTGATGTGTGGTTATAACGTTAGGGCTCGGTCCAGGGTCAAACCTAGGTATCAGACCTCTTCCTTTATTGTGATTGGAGTATCCTGTAGGATGATGGAAGTTGAGGGGGGGGGTAAAAGAGGTGTCACATGATATGAATAGTGCTTCTGATTTCTTGACGTTAACGAGTAGATTGTTGGAGGAAAGCCAATTGTTCATTTCATGTAAGCAGGCAGTGATTGCTGTATAGTCTGGTTTGTCAAGGAGGATTGGTGTGTAGACCATAATGTCGTCTGCATAGATAGCAAAGAGGATCTTGTGCTTTTTGAAGATGTTGCAGACTGACTGTATGTATATGTTGAACAGGAGAGCGGACAGGGAGGACCCTTACGGGACTCCCTGTATGTTGTTGATTGGAGTGGAGGTGGTTGATCCAACTCTGACCGGTTTGTTGTCTGTGACTTAGATAGGACTGAAACCAATTGAGGGTGGTGTTAAGTAGACCAACACTAGCTAGATGCTCTATTAGGATGCTATGAGACAGAGTGTTGAATGCTGAGGAAATGTCAATGAAAACTAGTAAAAAGCCTGTTTTTATATTGTTGATGCCTCTAAGTAGAGTGTCCAGTAAGTGAATGAGAAGAGTCTCAACACTGGTTGGGGCAGAAACCATGTTAATGTGGATCAAGCGGTGCATTTATTTTATTTATTTATTTAGTAAAAACTTATATACCGCTACTTCCAGCGATCAGCAGCGGTTTGATTACAATTTTGGGATTTGTCAAAAAATCAAGACAGAAAATTTGGGGCATAGATAGAGAGAACAGGGGTAATACACAGCACACATATTAGGGTCTATATTTAGACCATAATTACTATCACAATCGATTATATATTTATACAAGCAATTATACATTTACACACGCGATTATCCGTCATCTATGTATAGTTTTACATACAGCTATTCACTCTCTTTTATCTTCTTGGCTTTACATCTGTATATAGTGACAACTGAACAGGTGAACAGTTTTTACATACAGCTATTCATTCTTTTTTATCTTCTTGGATTTACATCTGTATATAGTGACAATTGAACAGGTGCGTCTTTAATTTTTTCTGAAATCGGTTATGTCTTTAATTGCTCTCAGCTCGTGTGGGAGCTGGTTCCATAAAGTGGGGCAGAGAAGGAGAACGCTCTGCGACTAGTACTGACTTTTACGTGCCTAATGCTGTTTGGGACTATTAGTGTGTCTGAGTTTATGGTTCTCCTGCTTTCTGGTGGTAGGTTGTATGGCGATCAGGGTTGGAGAGGAATGAGGGGGCCAGGTTTAGAATTCACTTGAATGTCGTTACCAATGTTTTGTATTGAATCCTGGCAGCAACTGGGAGCCAGTGCAGTTCCATCAATACAGGTGTGATATGCTCAGTGACGCTTGTTCTCATTATGATCCTTGCTGCTACGTGTTGTGCCAGTTGTAATATGTTAGTGGTTTTCTTATATGTCAATGTGATCTTGTAGCTGTTTTTGAACTTCTTTTTCAATTATCTTGGATAGGAAGGGAAGGCTGGAGATTGGGAGGTAGGATGCAGGGTCTGAGCTGTCTGTTGATGTGTTTTTTTGGATGGGGCAGAAAGTTGCTTGCTTGAGGGAGTGAGGCATATAGCCCCGTGATAGAAACTTGCTTACTATGTTGTGGATGTAGTTGTTAACCTCTTCTTTGGTTGCCTTGATCCATTCTATTGGGCAAGGGTCAGATGGAGCCGTGCTGGTATTTAGAGGAGCTATGGTCCGGAGAATCTCTTCCGAAGTGGGGATATGGAATTCCCTCCATTCTTATATGGGTTTGGGTTCTGCCTTTGAGGTATTATGGATGTTATAGGGAGGTGTCTTCTGGGTTGGTTTATTCTTATTGATGTCAGCAAATGTTTGAGGTTGTATGGAGATCTCTTCTTTATTTGATGGGTCCTTTGTGAGTTTGCGGACGATTTCAAATAGTTCACTGGGTTTGTTGCATGATTTTAATATTAAGTTTGTGTGGTATTCTTATTTCTGTTTATTAATTAGATGGTTGTATTCCTTTTGCATTGTTTGGTATTGGGTTAGGTTGGGATGTGATCGATCAAGTCTCAATTTTCTTTCCAGTTGACGGAGTTTTCTCTTTGTTCCTCGTATTGATGCTGAGTACCATGGGGCAGATTTGGGTCTTGTCTCTTTGGGCTGTGTCTTAGGAGGGTTTAGGGACTTGCTGCTTCATTGACTGTGGTGTTCCAGGAATTGATGGCTTCATCCAGGTCAGTGAAATTTGTGGGGAGATGGGGGAGAGTGTCATTTAAGAACTGATCTTTGTTGAATCCTTTAAATTTTCTTATTGGGTGAGGTTCGGTATGTGTTTTTTCATGTGGGGGGAGATGGATCTTGAAATGTATCGCGTGGTGATCTGACCGTGGGATCGGTGTGACTTGAAGGTCTGTTATGTTGCCTTGTGAGAGGATGTTCTTTGGGATGAAGATGAGGTCCGGAGTGGAGCCGGACCAGTGTGAGGGACCCTTGAGAATTTGGAAAATCGGAGGGAGTCCATTGCATTGAGGAAGGCTGCTTCTTCCTTGGTGTAGGTGGATGTTAGATTTAGGTCCCCTAATACAATGAGTGGTTTGAGGGGGGAGTTGGCTGAGCAAACAGCTTCAATTATGTTGGATGTTTCTTCAGATGCTGCATTAAGGGATAGGTAGGCGAGACAAATGGTTAAGTAATTAAGTCGCAATGTTTGGAACTCATGGATCTGGAATCTTTGAGATGGAGGTTTGTTCTTGCAAGGATTAGGACCCCGCCACCTCTTTTATGAGTGCATGGGCAGTTAAACGCAGTGTAGTTTTGCGGTGTGATTTGGTTTAGAATAACTTGGTCTGTGGTTTTTAGCCCGTATTCAGTGATACAGAGTATATCACAGTGGTGGTATTGCATGTGGTCTAAGATGGGGTTATGCTTATTTCTAATGGATCTGGTGTTAATTAGCCCTATGTTTAGTGTGGGTGGAGTTCGGTGATTGGTGTTGTGGGTGGTAGTTTGAATTCTTATTAATCTGTGGGTTCTGCTGTCCGTATGCTTGTGGGTATTCTGCCATAGTTGTGCTGGGCTGGGTATGTGTAATGGGGATAAGTGTAGGACTATGGTGGTTAGATTTGTAATATACTGTAAGTGGTTGTTGAAGGGCAGCCGAATAGGATCAAGATGAGAAGGAGGGTGTATAGTGTTCTGGTAGCTGACATTGTTTGTTTATGTAGTTTACTAGTGTTACTTTGCTTTGTGTTTAGCTACCTGTGGTGAGATTGCAGAGGTCCGTGGGTGGTGTGAACAATAGTTGTATCATAGTACTTACAGTCGAGGTTATTCTCGAGGGAGTTTTGGGTTACTGGGTGCTGTGCTGAGCTCTCCGTGAGATGAGGAAAACAACTGTTGCTTGAAGGAGTGCAGGCTTGTGCGCAGAGAGGTTGTTTGTATGTTCTTATTGGTTTTACTGCAGTTTGCTGTCTGTTCTTTCGTCGAGTGTAGCCTGAGGTGTTTTTTATGTTCCATGCCTAAGGGCCACACCAAAGAGCCCTCTGGCGAGGCCCTCAGGCATGGGCCCGCCAGGTGCGGGTATGCCGGGAGGTGCTCCTGTTTAAATGCTGGTGGTCGGGCACTGATTGGACTTCAGTTGGAGAGTGAGAGGCATTTCAGCCTCCCGCTCTCTTCCTGGACGTCGATCAGGGCTAGGGGCAGACAGGGAGAGCAGTCCTTCTGCGCCAGGAGGCGCTCCTGTTTAAATGCTGGTGGTCGGGCCCTGATTGGCCTTCAGTTGGAGAGAGCTATTGGAGAAGTGACTCCACTGGAGCAGAAAAGGGATTGAGATCTTTTGGGAGCACCAAAACAGAGAATCTATGCCACTGAAAAGCATATGAATGTCTGGTGGAGGGCTTTCAAGAAGCTAAAAGGATCTCCTTAACTTCTTGGGTAAGGTCAAAGCCTTGTAGAACTATGCTTTCAGCAGCCAAGCTGTGAGGCGGAGAGACTGTGGATTGGGATGGAGTAGTGAGTAATTGTCCTGGGAGAGGAGATCTGATGCATATTCCAATCGCAGAGGATGAGTCTGAGTCAGACGCTGTAGCAGTGGAAACCACGATTGTCGCGGCCAGTGAGGGGCTATGAGAATCATGGAGCTCCTGATGGACTGAAGCTTGAAAAGCATCTTGTGAATGAGGGGTATGGGAGGGAACGCATAAAGCAGACCCTGACCTCAGTGCAGATGGAAGGCATCCTCCTGCTGGTTGGTGGATGTTGGAGTTCTTGTGCAGAAGTGAGGAAGCTTGGCATTTTGCGGGGTTACGAACAGATCAATGTCTGGAGTTCCCCAGGTCTGGAAGATATAGGACACTGTGTCCCGATACAGAAACCATTCATGGGGAATAAGAATGCAACTCAGTCTGTCTGCCAAGACATTGGATTCCCCCGGGAGGTACACCACTTGGAAGTGTATCTGATGAGCAATGACAAAGGACCAGAAGTGTATTGCTTCCTCGCAGAAGGCCCAAGAGCATGTTCTTCCCTGCTTGTTCACACAGAATATGGCAACCCAATTGTCCATCCTGACTAGGACCTTTTGTGCTCTAAGTTGGTGTTGGAACACCCAGAGGGCATTGGAGATAGCCCAAAGTTCTAGGAGATTGATCTGGAGTTGTGATTCCTGCGCTGTCCAGAGCCCCTGCATAGTCAGGTTGCCCAGATGGGCTCCTCAACCCAATTTGGAGGCATCCATTGTCAGGGTGCATTGACGTGGAGACATATGAAAAGATGACCCTATGAGCAGGTATTCTGGAGAACACCACCATTGAAGGGATGTGGTTGGATGGGCAGTGACCTGTATCCTGTCCCGGAGACGGCACGAGGCCTGCTTCCACTGGGAGGCAAAGGTCCACTGGGCTGTTTGCATATATAGTTGGGCATGTGGAAAGACATGTACTGTAGAGGCCATGTGCCCAATGAGCTACAACATCTCTCAGGCTGTCAGATGGTCTTGTAGGAGTGTCTGGGGCACTAGTTTGACTAGATGGGCACAACGGAGTTGGGGCAGAAATGCCCTGGACTGTTGGGTGTCTAATAGGGCTCTGACAAACTCTAGTTTTTGAGTTGGAATGAGCTGGGATTTTGGGAAGTTTATGACAAATCCCAAGTGTTGTAGTACTGTGATGGTATGATGCAAGGAAAGCAGTACCGCTTGGAAAGTGTCTGCCTTTATTAGCAGTCGCCTAAGTAAGGTAAGAAGAATATCCTGAGTTCCTAGATATGCACTTTGCGAAGACTCTTGTGGCAGAGGCAAGTCCAAAGGGAAAGACTCTATATTGATAATGTTTTCCCTGAAAGGTGAAGTGTAGATATTTCCTGTGTCCTGCATGGATGAGGATATGTGTATATGCTTCTTTTAGGTCTGGAGAACAGAACTAGTCCTGACTCTGGAGGTAGGGAAGAAGAGTCCCAGAGAGATCATCTTGAACTTTTCATGGACTAGAAACTTACTGAGTTTTCCAGTTTTCTTTGGAATGAGAAAGTAGAGAGAGTAGAAGCCCACTCCCTGTTGGGACATCTTCTATGGTGCCCTGAGACAGAAGAGAGGACACCTCGTCTTGTAGGAGAGCAGTGGGTGGGGGCTGCATTTGATATTCCCCCTTGAATGTGGAGGGGGGCAGAGTTTGCAGATGAAGATTGTACCCCTACTGAACTATGGTGAGTGTCCACTGCTCTGGGTGATGAGGTGCCATGTGTGGGCATAGTGACACAGTGTACCTGCTATGTGGAGGGGGTGGGGGCCATCCAAAGGCAGGGTGACAATGTTCTCTAGGAAAGAGTCAAAAACCAGACACAGGTTTTGGCTGCGGAGCTGGTTGAGATTTAGCCACCTATGACTTCTTTTGTTTAGGAGGCTGCTACCTCTTCTATGGGGCCTGACCCTGATACTGAGAAGCGAGAGGATAGGAAGAGAAGAATTTCTTATTACTGTACAAAGACTTCTTTGCAGGAATCTTTTTCCTAGCAGGGTCAGCTGTTACTCTGGACAGTCTCTTTAGAATAGTATTTTCTGACTCTAATTGAGCGGCCTTATTTTGCCAGTCTTTGTCAAAGAGGTTTTCTCCTGTGTAAGGAATGTTGCCCAGCTTATCTTGAACCCACTGCTCAAGATCTGAGGCCTTAAGCCAGGGGTGTCCAAACCTGTCCTGGAGGGCCGCAATCCTGGCAGGCTTTTGGGATAGCCCTAATGAATATGCATGATATATATATGCATTAGAGATATCCTGCCAACCTGACTGGTTTGTGGCCCTACAGGACTGGATTTGGAGACCCCTGCCGTACACCTCTGTCATTTAAGATTGTGAGTGGGCAAGGTACAGATGTCCTAGACATCAAAAGGGTAGATAGAATTTCTCACATTCCGTCTCAATTCCCACCACCACCAAAAGGTTGTCTAATAGACCACATTTTGGTGGTGGTGAGAAGTGAGGAGGAATATGACAAAGTCTATCTACCCTTTTGATGTCTAGGACATCTGTACCTTGCCCACTCACAATCTTAAATGACAGAGGTGTAAAGCAGGGGTCTCCAAATTCAGTCCTGGAGGGCCACAAACCAGTCAGGTTGGCAGGATATCTCTAATGCATATATATATCATGCATATTCATTAGGGCTATCCCAAAAGCCTGCCAGGATTGCGGCCCTCCAGGACAGGTTTGGACACCCCTGCCTTAAGCCATGCAATGCAAGGTGCACCAAGGCAAATTGCTGAGGCCCTGCTCATGCACTCAAAAGTATCGAAGGTAGCTCTATTGACAAACTTCAGTACATTTTGGCTATGCTTACTATGGTGAGATAATCTGCCTGTTTGTCATCCAACCTCCAAGGGATTTTGGTACTTTGAGTGAGATCTTTCCGGTGCCTGCAGACTTTGATGTGGCCTTGTGCTTGGACTCTGAGGATACCTGAGATCCATGAGAGAATGATGAGGCCCTTGACGAATTGGATGCCAATGATACTGCATCTGAAGCGAAGAGTACTCCTAATTTAGAAGCCTGGTTCTGTAGGCCTCTCTGTGTCATTTTCTGGCAAAGGGAACAGTCTTTTGGTTGGCAGTTTGGGCCGAGGTATTTTAGTCACCAGTCATGTGTGTCAGTCACCAAGATGGGGCTGGCACACTTAGTGCATTTTTTGAAACCACTAGTTGGTTTTTCCATACCCTCAATGTACGAAGAGTATGGTAGGCTTAAGGCCTAAAAGGGCATTGATGCCCAAGTAGTTTTTTGGTGGGTTTTTTGTTAGAAAAAATAAATAAAGAAGATAAAGAAAAGAATAAGGAAACCAGCAATGTCCAAGATGGTGCCGGTGTCGACGAAAAGGCAGAGGCACTATCTACAAAAAGACGTTTTTCTGCGGTGACAGGATTTGCTTCCTGCTGGCTCCACGGAAAATGAAGAACTGAAGAGAGGGAGTTGGGAAGGTGGGAAGGCAGTCATGCAGGTGCAGTGGAGTGCTCCCCAAAGCTTTCCAATTGGACACTGAGACGTGTTCCCCCACGGGCTCTGTTGGTACCGATGTCACCCATATGTGAAGACTACATTCCTGCTTGTTCCTGGAGATCTAGAGATACAAGAAGTCTGCATTGGAGGTGGTGGGACTGGCATCACTTTAGCATATGTGTGCTATAACAAGGTTCTGCACATTGTTTTACTTTTATCACAGCTGCTGTAGGTTCACACATGGTTGCTGCACCAAGCTGGAAAGAAAGATGTTGGACTTGACGAGAGGAGCAGTGGAGTGGATGGAGGGGACATGCTGCATATGATGGGGCCATAGGAGGGGAAATAGGGGGATTGGGGAGATGCTGGACTTGGAGAGGATAGAGAGCTGTAGGTAGATACAGTAAAAAGAGGATATATGAACAGCTTTCCAACTCTTTCCCTCACTCTTGTCTTCCCATTCCTCTTCATTCTCTCCTTCCCCAGTCTCTCAATAACTTTATTTATTTCATTTTATTTATTTAACAGGGTTCTTTTATACCACTTTATTATTTCAGTCAAAGCAGTTTACTTTTTAACTTAAACTTGATAATGTACATTGAACAGGGACATTGATAACTTAGAATTTTCTGAGGCAATGGAGGGTTAAGTGACTTGCCCTAGGCCACAAGGAGTGCTATTGGGAACACATACGGTAGTAACATAGTATATGACGACAGATAAAGACCAATATGGTCCATCTAGTCTGCCCAGCAACGCAGCAAGAGTAGGTGCACTTGCCGCTCTGTGCAGTTCAGCCCTCTCCATGCCTTTCTTTAGGGGTGTACCCACCGCTCCGTGTAGGTCACCCCTATTTGTTCAGATATAAGAGAAAGTTATGCTTATTTTGATTTTATCCTTTTGCTATAAAGGGATCCACTGTGTCTGTCCCATGCCATTTTGAATTCTGTCACTGTGTTTGCCCCCACCACTTCCATCGGGAGGGCATTCCAAGCATCCACCACCCTTTCAGTGAATAAGTATTTCCTGACATTGCCTTTCAGTTTACCCCCTTGCAGCTTCATGTTATGCCCTCTAGTTTTACAGCTTCCCTGTCTTTGGAAGAGGTTTGTTTGTCCATTAATATTCTTTAAGTATTTAGAGGTCGGAATCATATTGCCCCTGTCCCTCCTCTCCTCCAGAGTGTACATATTTAGGTCTTCAAGTCTCTTCTCATAAGACTTCTGATGCAGGCTCCAAATAATTTTGGTCGCTTTCCTCTGAACCGCTTCCAGCCTTTTTATATCCTTTGTGAGATACGGTCTCCAAAACTGAACACAATATTCCAAGTGAGGCCTCACCAGTGACTTGTACAGTGGCATTAGTACCTCTTCCTTTCTGCTGGTAATTCCTCTCTGTATGCAACCCAACATCCTTCTGACTTTTGCCACTGCCTTGTCACACTGTTTTGCCACCTTGAGATCATCAGAAACAATCACTCCAAGGTCCCTCTCCTGGTCCGTGCACACCAACCTCTCGCCCCCTATTGCATACAGTTCCCCTGGATTTCTGCTTCCCTAGTGCATGACACTGCACTTCTTCATATTAAATCTTAACTGCCAAGCATTAGACCAGTCTTCAAGCTTTTGTAGATCTTTCCTCATGTTCTCCACTCCCTCAGGGGAGTCCACTCTGTTGCAAATTTTCGTGTTATCTGCAAAAAGACAGAGTTTTCCATTCAGCCCTTCAGTAATATCACTCACGAATATATTGAACTGTACCTGTCCCAGGACCGAACCCTGGGATACAACGCTAATCACCTTCCTTTCATCCGAGTGAGTTCCGTTTACTGTCACCTTCTGTTGTCTGTCAGTCAATCAATTTCTGATCAATTTCACCATCTTGGGACCCACCCCCAAACTTTTGAGTTTATTGATAAGCCTCCTATGAGGAACAGTATCAAAGGCTTTGCTGAAATCCAGGTAGATCACACCCATTGCATGCCCTTGATCCAGTTCTCTGGTCACCCAGTCAAAGAACTCAATGAGATTTGTTTGGCAAGATCGTCCTTTGGTAAAACCATGTTGCCTCGGATCATGCAAATTCTTGGTTTTGAGGAAGTTCACTATTCGCTCTTTCAGGAGTGCCTCCATTACTTTTCCTGCCACCGAGGTAAGGCTTACTGGCCTGTAGTTTGATACTTCTTCTCTATTACCACTTTTGTGGAGAGGTACCACATCAGCCCTTCTCCAGTCCTGTGGAACTTCTCCTGTCTCCAAGGATCTATTAAAAAATCCTTTAAAGGCCCTGCAAGAACCTCTCTGAGCTCTTTCAGCATCCTGGGATGTATCCCATCTGGTCCCATAGACTTATCCACTTTCAGTTTGGCAAGCTGTTCTAACACATCTATTCCATTCCCATTTGTATATTTGTCAATCACAGGCAATCCTTCTCCAGGATTTTCTCTAGTGAAAACAGAGCAGAAATATTTGTTCAGCATTTTCGTTTTTTTCAATGTCACTTTCCACGAATCCATTCCCAGCACTTTTGAGCCCTGTAATTCCACCTCTAATTTTCCTCCTCTCCTGAATACACCTGAAAAAAGTTTTGTCGCTACACTTCACATCTTTAGCCATCTTTTCTTTTGCCTTTGATTTTCCTATCCTTATTTTTCTTTTTGTCTCTTTTAGTTTGATCTTGTATTCTTTTCTATGTTCCTCTGTGAACTTCTGAATTTTGTGAAAGCTGTATTTTTTGCCTTCATTTGTGCAGCCACTTCTTTGGAGAACCAAATAGGTTTCCTTTTTCTCTTGTTTTATTTACTTTGCTTACGTATGTGTTTGTTGCCTCCTTTAGTTTAGCCCATTTCAATTCCACTTCCCTTATCCCCTCCCACCCTACCAATTCCTCCTTCAGGTACTTGGCCATTTTACTGAAGTCAGCATTTTTGAAGTCTAGGACTTTGAGCTTGCTGTGATTGGATTCCACCTTGGCTTTTATCTCAAATCACACCATGTGATGATCTGCTGCTCACATGGACACCCACCTGGATATTTGACACACTATCTCCATTGGTGAGCACAAAATCCAGCACGGAGCTCGCCCTGGTCAGTTCCAACACCATTTGTTTAAGTAACGCATCCACAATTTTTTTTACTTCTTTCCAGATTTGCAGAAGGAACACTCCAATCCACATCGGGTAGATTAAAGTCACCCAATATGATCACTTCCCCCTTCATGGCTATCTTTGCAATATCAACAATCAATTCGCTATCCATTTGTTTGGTTTGAGTTAGAGGCCTGTAGACCACACCAGTATGGATGACAGTGCCATCTCCTCTTTCCAACACAATCCAGAGCATTTCATCTTTTCCCCATGTCCTATGCATTTCAGCAGTTTCAATATTGCTTTTGACATACAGGGCTACTCCTCCTCCTTTTCTACCCTATCTATCTCTTCTAAATAGATTATAGCCAGCTATGGCTATATTCCATTCATGCGACTCGTTAAACCATATTTCTGTAATGGCCACAATGTACAAGTCCATTTCCACCATTAGGGCTTCCAGATCAGGAACTTTGTTGGCTAGGCTTCGAGCATTTGTACTCATTGCTTTCCAGTATTTGTTGAATGGCTTGCCTGCCTTTTGCATGGATTTTGTTCTACATACCCTTTCCCGCCTGCCATTGATGTTTGTTCAAAAGTGTGGCTGTTTCCAATGTTGTTTTGCTTTTGCTGGGATTGATATACTGAACTTGTCCTTCTCCATCCGCCATCCCCTTTCCCTGGTTTAAATGCCTGCCCACTTACTGCCTAAATTTTTCACTTAGGATCCTTTTCCCTGCAGCGGAGAGATGTAGTCCATCAGTATAGTCTCTTGTTGATCCAAATATTTTCCCAGTTGCCTATATATCTAAATCCTTCTTGTTTGCACCAGGTTTGGAGTCATGTATTGAAGTTGTTTATGAGATGCAGCCTTTCTGCCCCCTTACCATGAACAGGTAGAACTTCTGAGAATGCTATGGTGTTAGCAATGGGCTTAAGTTTCACTCCCAGAGTCTGGAAGTCCCTTTGAACTGCAGAGGCACTGTTTCTAGCCAGATCATTTGTACCCAAGTGGATGACAATATCAGTTTTGGAGTGCTCACTTTCTGCATGAACTGTACCAACAATTTAGTTTGTATTTCTGCTGGCTGAAGAGCCTGGGAGGCATTTGACCATTCTCTCCCCTTTGAGTTGTGTTCCCAAGTTGGTACCTCTGATGATGGAATCTCCAAGAAGTTTTGTGATTTTTTTTTCTTCCTATTTGGTGCATTATCAGTAGATTTGCCATTGAATTTATCATTTAAGGGCTCTTCAGTTTCCATGGATTGGGCACCCTCATTATCCAAGGCAGAGAAGGGATTATACAGGGATCTCTTTTGAATTATAGGGTGTCTCTGTGTTACAGGTCGCAACCTACCAGAGCCCACTGTGATCCATTTGTTCCTGGGCTGTTTGATTCTTTATGGAAGCAGTGGTGGATTTTGTTCAGTTTGTACCCTAAAGGAGGTGTGCTTAATTGCAGCTAATTCTTCCCTTAGTAGAGTCAATTCTTTATGCATAGCAGCTCACTTGAGGCATATAGAGCAAGCTCTTAGGTTCCAAATGATTCTTCTCGGAATGAAAGCACCACAGTTACTGCATTGAATCTACGACATTCTGACTCAGCTGTCCTAGGAAGAGAAAAGGAGAAAAGGAGAAAACGTGGGTGTAACACCTAATTAAATGACAGATGTCAATGTATATGATGACTATATAGGCAATGCAACCCTGGGGTAGGTGGGGTGAGTGGTGGGGTGGGCAGGAAGTTAAGTGTCCCAGAAAAGTAGACTTTCTCTGAACTGAGGGCACACTCAGATATCTGATTTAAAGGCTACACAAGGAATATAGGCAGGCTGAAGATTCCTAAAAATCTCTATTCAACAGGTAAAGTTTTATCAAAAAACAGGCAATGGAAAAGTTTGAAAGCCTTAGCTGAGTGTGTACCCTCTTGAAGTTCTTATGAGCAGACTCTTGGTTCCCCTTTTCTCTTCTTTCCCATACCCAGCATCTCTCCTCTCTCCTCCTCCTGGGTCCAGGATCCCCTCTTTCTTTGTCTCCCCAACCCCTCTCCTCATGCAGTGTCTTATATATAGCTTCCTCTCTCTGTCTCCCTAAACCCTCTTCATATTTAGCATTCCCTCTCAGTCTCCTTAGTTCTCTTCCCCCATGTCTAAGGTTACCAGATGTCCTGATTTTAGAGCTGTGTCCCCAACTCCTACCTGTTTGCCAGCCTCCTGTCCCTGATTCCAGCAATGGGAACACAGGGGATAGAAAAAAATTATATTTTCAATGTAGTGACTTGCTTTTAGAATTTACATCCATTATCTTTATATTTTGCACAGTACGTGGGACATGCATCACTATTTCTATTTCTCTGACAATTTGTCTGTTTGGAAGTGATATTGTTGCTGTCATGGACTGGATGGGATAGGGGGGAGTTGCAGGATAATGACTCCTCTTCCCTCCTCCATGTCTTGTAGCTCATACCTACATAAGAACATAAGATATGCCATACTGGGTCAGATCAAGGTCCATCAAGCCCAGTATCCTGTTTCCAACAGTGGCCAATCTAGGTCATACATACCTAGCAGTATCCCCAAGAGACACAGGTTCCACAATGCTTGTATTGGGTCAAGCATTGATATCCTGGGTCCCTTTTTAATAATGGTTTATGCACCTTTCCTCCAGGAACTTGTCCAAACCTTTTTTAAACCCAGCTACACTAACAGCCTTTACTACATCCTCCAGTAACAAATTCCAGAGTTTGATTACACGTTGAATGAAAAAATATTTTCTCTTATTTGTCTTAAATAGTTTACCCTGTAGCTTCATTACATGTCCCCTAGTCTTTCTATATTCTGATAAGGTAAACAATTGATCTATGTTTACCTGTTCCACTCCATTCATTAATTTATAGACCTCTATCATATCTCCCCTCAGCAGTCTCTTTTCCAGGTTGAAGAGCCCTAACCTTTGTAGCCTCTCTTCATAGGAGTAGCCTTCCATCCCCCTTACCATTTTGGTGGCTCTTCTCTGTACCTTTTCTAATAACGATATATCCTTTTTAAGATACGGCAACCAGAATTGCACACAATATTCAAGGTGCGGTCGTACCATGAACGATACAGAGGCATTATAATATCCTTTGTTTTATTTTCCATTCCTTTCCTTATAATACGTAGCATTCTATTTGCTTTCTTGGCTGCCGCTGCACACCGGGTGGAGGGTTTTAACATGTTATCCACTATGACGCCTAAATCTCTTTCCTGGATGGAGGTTCCCAATGTGGAAACTGGCATCGTGTAACCATAGTGTGGGTTGCTCATTCATAGGTGCATAATTTTGCACTTGTCCACATTAAATTTCATTTGCCTTTTGGATGCCCAATCTTCCAATTTAGAGATCCTCCTGCAGTTTTCCGCAATCCCCTTGGGTTTTAACAACTTTAAACAGTTTTGTGTCATCTGCAAATTTGATAACCTCACTAGTTATTCCCTTTTCCAGGTCATTTATGAATATGTCAAAAAGCAGCGGACCCAGTACAGATCCCTGGGGTACTCCACTACTGACCTTTTTCCATTGGGAAAATTGGCCATTTAGCCCTACCCTCTGCTTTCTATCTTTTAACCAGTTCCTGATCCACAATAGTACACTGCCTCCTATCCCATGACCTTTTAGTTTTGCCAAAAGTCTCTGATAAGGGACCTTGTCAAAGGCTTTTTGAAAGTCCAGATACACTATATCAACCAATTCACCTTTGTCCACCTGTTTATTCACACCTTCAAAAAAACATAACAGATTAGTAAGACAAAATCTTCCTTGTCTAAAGCCATGTTGGCTGTCTCCCATTAGGCTATGACTATCTACATGCTCAGTAATTTTGTTTTTTATGATGGTTTCTACCATTTTTCCCAGTACTGATGTCAGGCTCATCGGTCTGTAGTTTCCCGGATCACCCCTGGAACCCTTTTTAAAAATTGGCGTTACATTGGCGATCCTCCAATCTTCAGGTATTACAGATGATTTTAATGAAAGTTCACAGATTACTAATAGCAAGTCTACAATCTCATATTTCAGGTCTTTCAACACCCTTGGATGTATACCATCTGGTCCAGGTGATTTGCTACTATTCAGTTTATCAAATAGTTGTAATACATCTTCCCGGTGTAGCGATATTTCTCTCAATTCCTCTGCAGTATCACCTTTAAATACCACTTCAGTCTTGGGTAACATCCCAGTCTATGCTACGTGGTGATCAACCAAGAAACCTTTATTAGTTACTCTAAACCTGAAAGCCCGACACAGGCCGTGTTTCCTATTACCACTTCTTCAGGGGATACAGGTTTGCTGCAAAAACACAAATACATAACACACATAATACTTCTAAAATGAAAAGTGAAATTAATCATAGAATAGATAATAAATTAATGTTAAAATTGAAATAAAATATAAAATATAAAATAATAATCTTGTAAAACCAATAAGAAAATACATATTACATAATAAATTAATTAAAAATTAAAAATAGTTGTGAACAGGGTGTGTAATATCATTTATACATAATGTCAAAACCATGCATAAAACAAATAATGCAAAATAATATGTAAATAAAATGTGTAACAGATAATTGTAAGACCATTAAATATCAACTCCAAACAGATATGGATACCATGCTATGTGTAACCACTGTGTGCTACTGCATAGGAGCAGGAAGTGAGTGAGTGGAACAACGTGCCAATGTAGAGATAACCATAATTTTAAACTACATTATATTGATTTTTAATGCGTATGCAAGAATGTAGCCATACCCTTATCTCTGTGCTATTATGCACTATAGAGGCGTTCAACCTCTTCTCCACGGGTGAGTATGTGCTTGCTTTCTATAACGATAGAGGAATAAAATCTATTGTGAAAATCTCAACCTTGTGACATTATCTGAGAGCCTATTATTATATGTCTAAAACTTGCCATACCCTTCTCTATGTGCAGCTCATCATCATTGAACCGTGGTCTATTCACTGGAACAGAATCTTGTGCGAAGCAATTTTACCGTCAAACCTATTTTTAAAAATATATCAGATTATATGACATTGGCTGAAAACAAATATTTCCCAGTAGGAAACCTCGCACCTTAAAACTTTCTTATCCACAGCACCCTTTACATTTTGAGGAAAGCTCATAAATGAAATTTAAGAAAACTTTACTTTCTAAAAGATTCTATCCCTTTGTGCGTTTAGGAATACTTCTTTTTTAAGCAGGAGTATTTAAATGACAACGCATATTGTACGTTGATAAAATGATTGTCTCTGTTAAATCATAATAAATCTGTGGAGGAGTGATGACCTAGAATAAAACCATCATATCTATAAAAGTGGGTTACCAATACGCTTCCTTGTTACTGAATCGCAACCTTTTGTTATCTTCAGTTATCCGACGTGATTTCGCTGCACTGTTAACACCCACATCCCGATTATAAAGGTATTCCATTATCGCTGTCCCCTACGATCTTAAACTTCTGGTTATGTTTCATTATCGATCCCATCATTGCCCATAATGCACCAATGATCTAAAACCATCTCATCTTTTTGTCCTAACGTAAATAAAACCACCAACCTTTCAGGCGCCTCTTGTCACAATGTCCAAGGGAACAAACCATCAACTATGCACGGGAAAACATTTACCTCCTAAAACGCCCGCACTTGTGCTTTAGTAACCCGCGGGAAAAATGACGTATGCTAGTCAATTACGTCAGCATCTGAACTCCTTGAATCTTTAAACGAAGCGTGTTCATACTATATCTCCTTCACTCAGTGTTAGGAATTGAGATTACCTTTTCTATCCTCTTCATATGAATCCCAGCGCCATATGTTGTACATGATATCTATTTATTAATGATGGTCAACTAAGCGTATCTTTAGTGACCGCAACTCCTATATTTCATTGTGGGTTATAACCGGGGATCCATACCAGGCGCTCGCCATCCCCGCCACCCCCACCCCCACAGGTCACCACCCCCACCCCCCTTTCCCCCCTATACATTACCCACACAATTACACAGACACAATTGCTTGGAAAGAAAACCAGGTCGCAGCTTTATTGCCCATAACAATTAACATTTAAACAGCCAACAATAACTTATCCATGAATTCCCCCCCCCCCCACCACCCCCGGCAGAGCGACAGGTCACCCGCCATACTATTAGCAAGGTGACGTCGCTTCCGCCCCTGGTCCGGTCAACCACCGGTCCAGCTCTACCACCCCTGCTCAACTTCGCCATATCACTAGCAAAAGTAAGCTCAGGGTTCTCCGGGTCGTGGGCACCCTGCCCCCGCCCCAAGTAGCTTATGTCTCCGGACCCCGGAAACCTCCGGGATCCCGCCACCCCCATCCCCGCCAGCTGCGACACCCCCAAAATCCTCCCAAACCAACCCTCAACCGTGAGGGTGGGAGGGCGGGACGCTGCCGGCGCCCCCCCCACGGACCAAGTGCTCCACGCGGGCCCGCGTCGCTGCAGCACATGGCCCGTCGACCCCTCCTATTGGATGCTGGCCCTCTCGCGAAGCCAGCATCCACTCCTTTTAAAAGCTGCACTCTCCTCCCCCCCTCCCCCCTCCCCCCTTCCCCCTGCGACCGATGGGACCGCGCCCGGCTGGAACCGCCGGTTACCGGCGTCCGCCGTGACGCTGCCCGCGGCCTTCTCATTATTATATTAATTGTCTTGATCTAGTTGTCCTGCCAACTGTGTATGTTTATTGCACCTCAAGAATTTCTAAGTAAGAAATCGTCTATTGTTACAGAGTGATTTGTGCCTTTGATGAACTTACTATAACTCCATCAATAAATAGTAATAATCTATACTAATTCATAATCGTTATAAATGGGAAATTAATTAAAATTAATTATAATAGCTGAATAAAAACATATAATAATACCACATTTCCTAAAATTAAGGATAAAAATTAAAAAATAAAATAAAATATCTTATTAAAAATAATAATAATCATTACCAGTAAAAATCAATAATAAAACATATATAAAAAAATAATAATAAAATAATAAAATAATTAAAATATAAAAAATTAAATAAAAACAATACTGAAATTAAAAATACTGAAATTCAAAATAAATAATAAAAATTAAAATTAAATAAAAATAATAAAATTAATAAAATTAATAATCATAAACCAAGATAAAAAATAAAAAATAAATAATAAATAAATAAAAATAAAAATAAAAATATAAAAAGTATAAAATATACAATGGAAGTATACACCATGTAAATGAATACTAAGGGGGATGTTTACTAAAAACCGCAAAAGTGTGCGCCGTACAATAGCGCACGGAAAAGCGGCACTTAAACGCTTCTAAACGCTCTTAAACGCCCCGCAGACGTGCAATGAACCCCCGCGCATGTGCACGACACACTAACGGGCCCCCACAAGTACGGGCCCGCAAATGTCCGATAGAGGCATGGAATGGCTAACGGAGGGCGGAGGAAGGCTCCCGAGGGGCAGAGAGACGGGGTCAATGGGCGGAGAAGGGGAGGGGAGAGGCTCCCCACACATTATCGGGCCCGAATTTACAAGTAAAAAATAGCGCGAGTGAAACACTCGCGGTAGAGGGCAGTTAAAGGGAAGAGAAACCATTTCCGTCAGCAATGTACAGGGAAACCGGAGAAACCTGCAAAACGTAAGCAGTGTGATACATGTGCACAGCACAAAAGTGAAAATAAAAATAGAAAATGACCACAACAAAAATATTAAAAATAGTAATTCAGCTGGGGAACAGTTATAGTAATGGGCAAATATAAAAACCACACCCAGGAAAGCTCCAGAAAAAAGAAATGAATTTTGGAAGGGTCTACGGAGCGGAGACTCCACCAAAACTAATTGCCATCTTTGGAGCTTTCCTGGGAGTGTTCCCTATGGTTGCCCATTAATAGCACTGTTGCCCAGCTTGGCTAAAAGTATAGCCCCTGTTTTTCGTGGTCATTTCCGGGGTTTATCTGCACGTATGTGACCAGACAAGGTGAATGAGCCTACAGTAAACATGTGCAGAGCAGGGTTTGCGACCCCATCCTGCCAGGTTTACCATCTCCAGGGACTGCACTGTCTCTGTGGCCACAGTGTGGTGCAGCAGACAGAGCCAGTACCTCTAAGACCAGAGGGTCACAGGTTCAAATCCCAGCTGCAGCTACTGCCAACCCTGTCCACATATTTTTCCCTCAACTACACCGTGATAGTAAGGACAGACCTTTATTGCTGAGAACATAGGCATGGTTAATACGCCTATATTTTACCACACCAAACACAGACACCATAAACAGGCACATTATCTAGAGCAGAGTCTCCCAAATGCAGTCCTGGAGGGCCAAACACCATTCAGGTTCCATGCTTCCCCTAAGAAAGATGCCTGTGCTGCATATGTCTGCACCACCCCCATGGTATGCAGATGTAGCTCATGCATATTCATAGGGGACAGCATGAAGACCCGAACAGTGTCTGGAACACCAGGACTGGAGTAGGGAAACTCTGCTGTAAAGCAGCAGACAACAGGGCCAGACACACCCACACCCACAGGCCCTATTGGCCAATGCCTCCTGGAGAGGCAGGCCAGTGGGCCCTGCGTGCATCTCCCAGATCTAGCACCTGCGTAACTTAGCAATGCCACCCTATACCTGGGTACTCGGTATACTGCCATCAAACGTTTTATGTGGTTACCGGGTGATAGACAGTCCTACGTTCAGCACTGTTTGCTTCTTGAGCTCCATCAGAACAAGCTGTCTGATGTCTGCGGTGCGTGCTCCAGGTCTGGCCCCTGACAGTGTTTACCACCCTGGGGAGTGACCCCCAGCAGTACTGTGTACCATATCCATGGCTGTACCGTGCCCAGGACTGGTGTGGTGGGCAGGGCTACTAACCTCCTCTATAGTAGCACATTGCTGGCATAGGTGTGGGGGGGGTGTGTCTGTCTATACAGTGTGTGGTGGCTGCAAACACCTTCCACAGCCCACACTGCCAGCACTGTTGCCAGTATTGGCCTGCCAATGTGCATAATGAGCAGCAAGGTACCATGGGTATAGCTCAGACAGGGTGACCTCTGTATGTGCTGCTGGGGGATCACTCCACCCTGACTGTGCAGTGACCACAGCATGGCTAGGCACCCCATAGTGCTATATAGTATTCCTCTCATGTGATATATATGGGTGTCCTTTTGGGGCCCAGTCACTGACGTAACTGCTTGTGTGTGCTGCCATCCCAGTTCTGGGTGCATGCATTTCCACCAGGACTAACTAGCAGACTGTATTCAGCTGGTCTGTGTCTTGAAGGGGTGCCATGCAGGGTGCAGCGGCTGATGGCTTGCTGCAGGAGAATATCTGACAGCGGTGGGGTGCAGCTTAGCATATCCAGGCCTAATGTCTGTCTGATATTGTGTTCTGGGGGTGTATAGAGCTGCTGTGACTGCCCTGTGGGGTGTCTGTTCCCCAGTAGGGCCGGGGTTGATGGTCCACTCTACTGCCATCATTGCAGGGGGGTAGAATGTGGATCTGTTGATAGGTGACCCTGTTTGCCACCCTCAGCCGAGGGGGGGGGGGGGTTGGTGGTGCATGGCCCACCTAGGGGTCCATGGGGGGTTCCCCTGACTGAGACAGGCAGATATATCCAGGATGTTTCTGCAGAAACAACCTATCTCACAGATTAACACTGCTTTGGAGCTCTGACATGGCCTCTCTCAGCCATGGAGGGTGTTGTGGACCTGGTCCTGGGCGCCTCATCACACCCTCAGGGTGAGCACAGTACCCGCACAATGCGACGAGGTATAGCTACTCTGTGCCAGTGGAACACCCGCTCAGTACACCCTACCAGGCCGGGGTGCTGTGTGGGTGCACATGGACACTTCCTCCTGCCAGGCCGGGGAGCTGTTGAGGTGCATTCCCCATCTTGTGTGCATCTGTGGACAGCTGATTTGCATGTGCAGTGCATCATGGTACGGGTGGCCTAACCCTATCCTGTCTACAACAGCAGACTGTCTGTGGGGTGACGTGCAGGCTCTCTGCAGCCAGCCAGGGGCTTGCTGTCAGCTATAGAGCTGTAGCCCAATGGTTATGTCACTGCCTATGACGCCAGAGGTCATGGGTACAAACCCACAGTGGGGTTATCTGATAGGGTTTTCCACAGCATTGTTTTATTTCTTGTACATATGTTGCTGCCAGCAATAACACCCTCAGCGTACTGTACCCATGGGGTGCCTCTGCGGGTGCTTTATTGGGCGCCCTATTGGCCACCTTATGGTTGCCGTCCATATAAGGTGCACTATATCTTACCCTGTGCCGCAACATATATGGTGCCCTATAGGGGACATTCTAGGGTGCCTTGGTGGACAGTGAGCTGTAACATGTGCCGTATGGGCCGCCTTATGTTAACACGCTTTGCGTGTGCGTCTGCTAGTCGTGAGTACTAAAATAAACTTAACTTGCCCCCTACAGCACTCATCCCCATAATATATAATGCCTCAGCCAGCCTTGTTTACTGGGCACTGTACGGATTTGAACCCCTGCTCCCTGCACCATTGGTCAGTGTCCAAACCATTGTGCTGTGGCTCTGTTCCTGTGCATGAGCATCAGCGCGCCACTTCTGCCGCCCACTATTTGAATGCCTCCGCACACATCAGCACGCAGCCTGATGCCCATCAGCGCGCCGCCTCCTGCTGCCCACAATTAACAGTGCGCCGCCTTCTGCCGCCCAAAATGACAGTGCGCCGCCTTCTGCCGCCCAAAATGACAGTGTGCCACCTTCTGCCGCCCAAAATGACAGTGCGCCGTCTTCTGCCACCCAAAATGACAGTGCGCCGCCTTCTGCTGCCCAAAATGACAGTGCGCCGCCTTCTGCTGCCCAAAATAACAGTGCGCCGCCTTCTGCCGCCCAAAATTATTTTGCCTCCTCAACCACTTTTAACCATTAAAGTTGATGCCTCAGCTGGCCTTTTTTGTGGAGCACAATGGGGAGTCGAACCTGTGGCCCCTGCACCATTGGTTCGTGTCTTCACCGTTGTGCTACGGCTCTGTTCCTCTATGTGCCCAGCGGCGCCCCACTTAGCCTTCCCACGCGCTAATGTGGGCCCCGCACATTTGCGCAGCGCGCACACGTACGGTCGGTTTTTTCCTTTTTTCAGCCTGATCCGCCCACTCCTTATATGGCACAGGCACACTATCGCGGCCCCGCACGTTAGGAATGTTTAGTAAACATGCCCCTAAATGAATAAGAAGACAAAACATAAATAAAAGAAAAAATAAATAAAAAATAAAAATAAAAATAAAAATTGTGAATATTATACCTGAAAATAAAAACTAGAAATAAAAATAATAAAAATAATAACATTAAAATCAATAATAAACTAAAAATAATAAATAATAAAAATAATAGAAATCAATTATAAAAATAATTCGCCCTTCCTCCGGCCCTCCTCAAGAGCTCTCCCAGTCGGGGATTGAGCGGGCCGGAGCGACGCTCCAGCGACCCCCCCGAGCAGCCGCCAATCAGGGCACGAGGCCCCTTTAAAATTCAAGCGCCGGTCGGGCGCGCGGCCTCTTCGCCCTTCCTCCGGCCCTCCTCAAGAGCTCTCCCAGTCGGGGATTGAGCGGGCCGGAGCGACGCTCCAGCGACCCCCCCCCGAGCAGCCGCCAATCAGGGCACGAGGCCCCTTTAAAATTCAAGCGCCGGTCGGGCGCGGCCTCTTCGCCCTTCCTCCGGCCCTCCTCAAGAGCTCTCCCAGTCGGGGATTGAGCGGGCCAGAGCGACGCTCCAGCGACCCCCCGCGCAGCCGCCAATCAGGGCACGAGGCCCCTTTAAAATTCAAGCGCCGGTCGGGCGCGCGGCCTCTTCGCCCTTCCTCCGGCCCTCCTCAAGAGCTCTCCCAGTCGGGGATTGAGCGGGCCGGAGCGACGCTCCAGCGACCCCCCCCGAGCAGCCGCCAATCAGGGCACGAGGCCCCTTTAAAATTCAAGCGCCGTGGAGTCGGGCGCGCGGCCTCTTCGCCCTTCCTCCGGCCCTCCTCAAGAGCTCTCCCAGTCGGGGATTGAGCGGGCCGGAGCGACGCTCCAGCGACCCCCCCGAGCAGCCGCCAATCAGGGCACGAGGCCCCTTTAAAATTCAAGCGCCGGTAAGGCGCGCCCGCGCCTGGCGGGCCCGCGCCTGAGGGCCTCGCCAGAGGGCCCTTTGGCGTGGCCCTTAGGCGGGGACCGCCAAAAATACCAGTTACGGCCAATTTCACCTCGTTCCTACAAATATTTCAACAGTCTTCGGCACTCCGGCCTCTGCAAGAAGCTCCCTCCCGGCGTGGTCGGAGCAGGCCGGAGCACCACCACCTGTGCCACAGGGAGAGCAAGTAAAGGCAGCATCTCCTCAGCGCGCCCGCGCCTTCTCGACCCGCGCCTAAGCCCTTAGGCAGTGGAACTGCAAGTATTACAAAAGGACTTTAAATGTTGTAATGTCACATGTAACCATCACTGATAAAAATTACTGCAGCATTAACTACTACACTAGTTGATACAGATCTAAGATACCTATGCTAATTTAGTCATTAATTTCACATCTGCATTGCACAATGTTAGATCTACTACTGTTGCCAGTAAATCCAATGCTTCTGAACTAAAGTCATATTATTACTGTTGCCAGTATCTACATTTATATTGACCTGAGACTGATTTCATACTGGTACAAATTCCATTTTACTAATGGAATTTATGCTAGATAAAATACTGTTGCCAGTAATCTTATGTTAGATAGAATACTGTTGCCAGTAAACCAGCCACATTGTACTAGGATATACTCATTACTGATAACAATGCAATGTCAAACATATAGACTGTACATTACGTTGCTACTGTAGTGGTTTTTGCACTACCTATCTGACATACTGTGTCTCGTTCTCCTTCTGTAAATATCACTGGAGTACTTCTACCCCTATGCCTACTAAGATAATTTAAAGCATCAAAGTGACGACAACCACTCTACCAAGGAAACAAGTTATACAATCTAGTTAATATATTTGTTGATGATCGCTCTGCTCCGCCTGCCTTGCTACCGGTACAGGGCACTCTAGAAACTCCTCGCAAAGTTACTACAACGCCCATACCTTGCCTCCTACCATGTATCAAATAATCCACTTGATATTTATCCTGCTTATCGCAGCAACCCCTGCTATAACACTCGCACTAGAACCTGGAATCAAGCAGATCCCTATACTTTATAGCGCGGGAAGGCGCTCAACGCAAGATCCATGCCACGCCACCTCGAGAACCAAAATACCATATTCTCACCTCCTACATATACCATTGCTGCCCACTGTCAAAGACACTACAGAGAAATACAAGACCAATCAGCTACTCAAATGTGCCTTAATTAATGCCAGATCTATACGCTCTAAATGGCCTGTGGCTATTGATCTGATAGCAGCACATAATCTGGATATATTGCTGATAACTGAGACATGGCTAACCGACAACGACAACGTCCTCATCAACCAGATGATCCCACCAGGATTCTCCATCTTCACCTGCCACAGAATCCAATCAGAGAGGGGGTGGCACACTCATCCTTGCTAAATCAGACCTCCAGTTCAAACAGATCAATATTTCCAGCACATCACACCTTGATGCACTATCAATATCAAATAGGTCCTGTACAATCCACTTACTCTATCGAGCTCCATCACCTTCCTCAGACGATCTTTCACCAATAATCAACTTGGCATGTAACGTCCCTAACCCACAATCTTCTAACTGGCTAGTTGGGGATTTTAACTTGCCTTCGCTACCAGCATCACACGCCTCAGCTTTCCTCGAAGCCATGCACCAACTAGGCTATGAACAACTTATCGACGCCCCCACTCACTCCAGAGGAAGCATACTGGATTTAATATTCGCACCTCAACTGATAACCAACACATCTCAGAAGATCATGATCTCCATAACTCCGGTACCCTGGTCTGATCACAATCTACTCATATTTAACATCCCCACCGAACATTCCACTACTGATTGCAACAAACCAGGTCGCCCCCCAAGTGCCCTCGAAACACGCTTCCGTCCTTTCAATAAGATCGAAGTCCTGGAAAAAATTCTACCTGCTCTCCACAAAAGACTTACCTTCGCAAGAGGACTTAGTAACTAACTGGGACAATACATTAAAAGCTGCTGCATGCATATCTGCTACCGACAAGATTAAGACCAAGGACAAACATAAACCATGGTTCTCCACGGAATTACAAGAATCTCTCCTTCACCTGCGCAGACTTGAGAGACGCTGACGCTCCTCTCGTTCCCCCGACGCACTATGCTCGTACAATTCATACCTACAAACTCACCGAAGAATGACAATTGAGACAAGAAAGAAATTCCACTCAAATACGCTAATGAGGTCCTTAAACAAGCCACATGACCTCTTCAATATAGTTAAATCCTTAACAGGTGACCCATCCACTTCCCAACCACCTATGCCACACCCCAAGACTATGCCATATACCTACAATCAAAAATGATACAGACCAGTATGATTACCACAACTTCATCACCTTCCACCCCACAGACCGTGGTCCAATTAGTATCGCTTGACAAATTTTCCCAGGTATCCCACAAAGAAATCGAAGATATCATAGCAGCTATTAATTTAACTACCGCACCAAATGACCCCTGTCCAGCCAGATGGATCAAAGAACTACGACATGAACTTAGCCCAACTATTAGCAAGATTGTCAATTATTCCTTCTCAACAGGATCCTTCCCTCAGAGCCTGAAGTACTCATCCATCCGTCCGCTCCTGAAGAACAGTAAACTTGACCCAACAAAAGTTGAATCCTTCAGACCCATCTCCAGCATCCCTCTATTAGCAAAAATCATGGAAAAAGTAGTACAGCGACAAATACAGCATCATGTTGACTCCGAATACCCTCTGGACCCCTCACAACATGGCTTCAGAGAAGAACATGGTGTAGACACCCTTCTCACAACACTGTTCAATAACCTAATCATAGGCATTGATAATATCCACCAAGGGTTCACTCTTATCTTTCTCGACATAGCTGCAGCATTCGATTCAGTAAACCACGATACTCTCCTACAGCGCCTTCAAGACAAGGGAATCCAAGGACTAGCCCTGAACTGGTGTAAATCCTACTTATCTGATAGACAGCAGCAAGTCAGAACAGGAGAAGCAACGTCTGATCCATTCCCCCTTAAACAAGGTGTCCCGCAGGGTTCCTCATTGTCCGCCTTAATGTTCAATATCTATATGCAGCCAATCTGCGATCTCATACGCACTTTCAACATACAATGCCTTGCCTATGCTGATGACATCCTCATGTTTGCTCCATTCAACATAAAACAACCAGATTTTACACCAATAACTCACTGCTTTGAAGCTGTATCCAACTGGCTCCTTAATCAGAATCTACGGATAAACCACAACAAAACTGATGTTCTATTCGTTACACGGAACCCAACATTCATACCCCCTACCTACCTTCAGGTAAACAACATTGAGCTGAAAGCACAACCCACAATTCGATACTTAGGAATTATATTAGATCAACAGCTTAATATGTCAGCCCACATTAAGAAAACAACGAGTGCAATCTACCACAAGATGCGATCACTACGTAATCTCCGACCTTTACTTAACTACTCTGACTTCCGTACTATATTCCAAGCCCTGATATTACCACACTTGGATTTCGCCAATATCATTCTACATGGTCTCCCGCAATCCACCCTGAATCCTCTCCGTCTGGCCATGAATGCAGCCGCGAGAATCCTCGTAGGCGCTCCACGATCAGAACACATAACTCCAATATTGATGAGTTTACATTGGCTACCCCTACAGGCCAGAACTCTATACAAGACCCTGGTCATGACTTTTAAAGCCTCAAAATGCCCATCTCTATCACCTCTCAGTAATATGATACATATCACCCCAAATAACAGATCCAGGAGGTCTGTTACATTAAACTCCATTGACCTCACGAAACTCCTCACAAAATGCTCTAAATCAACAGCCGCTAGAGCCTTCTCTCTGTTTTCTCCCAGAGCCTGGAATGCCCTTCCACCCGAAATAAGAGCTATATCAAGTCTGATGAAGTTCAGAAAGGCATTGAAGCTCTATTTGTTCCTAACATACTACCCCGAAGACACTCCATCTGACAATAGTACTCATGCAGATCTCTCATACTTGACCCCGGTAGAGAATGGGTAATTATGATGTTTATTACATGCTCATTATACTATGCCGTATTTATTATCACGATATTTGGCATTTTTATTCTGGCATTTTTATTCTGCTCTTTAATTAATTTCTTACCCACGGCATTATAGATATTCTTGTTCACATCTAATTAACCAAATAACCATGTATATAGTAGCCATGTATATAGTTTTTTGTCTATAGTTACCCTGATTTTCACCAAGTTTATGTACCTTGTTCTATGTAAAAAACCAATGCTGCTTGTACCATTGTGTTTATATTTGTTCATATGTAAACCGCACTGAATTAAGAGCGCGGTATATAAGAGAAATAAATAAATAAATAAATAAAATAACAGAAATAAAAATAAAAATATTAAAACTTAACCAGTTCGTGTATTCTCTGGACACCCTCCCTTCATTAGCAGGTACTCTTCATAAAAATACTGATAAATCTCTTTCCATGTTTAAACCATGTGGTGCCAGAGACCCTAATTGAAAAATGTACCTCTGTTCTAACCGCTGTAACATCTTGTCATTATCTCCTCCTCTCCAATTGAGTTTGGCTTTTTTTATCACAAAAAACTTCAATTCACTGACACGGTGTTTCATCTCTTGCCAGTGTTCTACAAGTGGTTTCTCAAGAACACCTCTCTTGATGCAACTCTTGTGTTCAACAATCCGCGTCCTCACGCTCCTAATGGTCTTCCCTACATAAATCTTATTACAGGGGCACATTATGACATACACTACGTGGGATGATTCGCAGTTAGAAAAATCATCTATTCTGAATGTTTGTTTTGTAATGGGGTGTATGAATTTATCTCGCACTGGCATCACATGCGTGCACACTGAACAACGACCACATTGGTATTGGCCCTTGTATCTAGATAAAAATTTCCGTTCAGTGAGTGCTGATGGCACTAACATATTTCTCAAATTGACATTCCGCTTGTGGGCTACCGTGACCGTGGTCTCCTCAAATCCTGGTAATGTCTGTATGAGATGCCATTCTTTTTTCAAAATTCTTGTAACTTGTTTGGAATAGCTTGAATAAAGTAATGGACAAACCATCCCTACTTCCTTCTTCTCATGATGTTGTTGAAGCAACATGTCCCGAGGTGTATCTTTAGCTCTACGATACGCTTGCTCAATATGTTGTGCTGGATACTTTCTTGCTTTAAATCTATTTCTCATTACTTCGGCATGCATCTCAAATTCGTGAAGAGTGGTACAAGTCCTCCTAGCTCGATAAAATTGCCCTACTGGCAGGTTCCTTTTCAGGGCCGGATTGTGAAAACTGTTAAAATGTAACAGGTGATTCCGGTCTGTGGGTTTACTATACATGGTAGTAATGAATCGCTTATCTCCCTTCTTAATTAGTAGAACTAAATATGGGATTTGCTGTGTATCATACGTAATCTGAAATCTAAGATTCCTATCTAAGCTGTTAATCCATGTATTAAATGCTCCTAGCCTATCAACATCCCCGTCCCATATAATTAAAACATCATCTATATAGCGTATCCATAATTTTATATTGTCTTTGTACATGTGTTCCTTCAGGAAAGTCTCTTCGAATTTAAACATATATAAATTGGCAACATCTGGTGCCATTGATGACCCCATGGCTACGCCTTTTATTTGCTTGTAAAAAATTTCTCTGAAACAAAAATAATTCTCACATAGGGCAAACTTTGCAATTGCCATAAAAATGCTGTGCGTATACGTTTGGATGCAGTCCTTTTTAACAAATACTCTTCCATAATCACTAGGCTTTCTGCCTGCAGGATGTTGTATATAGGGATTCTACGTCTAACGTGACTAGTATGATGTTACTACTTGGCTCTTGAAATGTTGACAGAATCTCAATGACTTGGGTCGAATCCCTAACGTAGGACCACATCTCAACTATAAATGGGCGTAATAACACATCTAAAAACTTAGAAATGGGTTCCATGAGGGACCCTATTGCCGAAACAATAGGGCGTCCAGGAGGGTCAGTCATGGATTTGTGAATTTTTGGATTTACGTATATGGTCGGAATGATAGGAGCGGGTACAATCAAAAAATCTCGTTCTTTTTTAGTAATATACCCAATTTCAAAGGCTGTGATTATCAAACTGTCTATGCTTCTCTTTAATGTCTCTGTAGGATCATTATTCAACCGAACATAAAAGGACCGGTCACTCAATTGTCTATTAACTTCTGCAATATACTTATTTTTATCCAGCACCACGATCGCTCCACCTTTATCTGCCGGTTTTATAATTATCTGGTCATTCTTTTGTAATGCTTTGAGTGCTTCATTCTCTCCTCTCGTGAGGTTAAAAAACTTCTTTTTATTAGATTGTTTGTATACTTCTCTAACTTCCTTCAAAACTATTCTCTCAAATGTCTCAATTACAGGATCTGTATGGGCGGGAGGGATCCAGGAGGACTTTTTGCTAACAATAGATCCATCCACTTGGCTAGTGGGTTGTGCCATGAAAAACTGTTTGATACGTATCTTACGAAAGAATTTGTACAAATCTATTTCTAGTTCAAAGGGGTCCGGTTTTCTAATTGGGACGAAGGACAGGCCTTTATTTAATACTGAGAGTTCGTCTGCGGTCAAGATATATTCTGATATATTTGACATTACTCTCAATATTGTCATCTAGTACCACCGTTCCCGTGACCTGTCTGTCATTTGTCTCCCCCGACCTCTTCCCCTTCCCCTCCCTTTTATTTTTTATTTTTTATCTTGGTTTATGATTATTAATTTTATTAATTTTATTATTTTTATTTAATTTATATTATTTATTTTGAATTTCAGTATTTTTAATTTCAGTATTTTTAATTTCAGTATTGTTTTTATTTAATTTTTTATATTTTAATTATTTTATTATTTTATTATTATTTTTTATATATGTTTTATTATTGATTTTTAATGGTAATGATTATTATTATTTTTAATAAGATATTTTATTTTTAATAAGATATTTTATTTTTAATAAGATATTTTATTTTATTTTATTTTTTAATTTTTATCCTTAATTTTAGGAAATGTGGTATTATTATATGTTTTTATTCAGCTATTATAATTAATTTTAATTAATTTCCCATTTATAACGATTATGAATTAGTATAGATTATTACTATTTATTGATGGGGTTATAGTAAGTTCATCAAAGGCAAAAATCACTCTGTAACAATAGACGATTTCTTACTTAGAAATTCTTGAGGTGCAATAAACATACACAGTTGGCAGGACAACTAGATCAAGACAATTAATATAATAATAACCCACAATGAAATATAGGAGTTGCGGTCACTAAAGATACGCTTAGTTGACCATCATTAATAAATAGATATCATGTACAACATATGGCGCTGGGATTCATATGAAGAGGATAGAAAAGGTAATCTCAATTCCTAACACTGAGTGAAGGAGATATAGTATGAACACGCTTCGTTTAAAGATTCAATGAGTTCAGATGCTGACGTAATTGACTAGCATACGTCATTTTTCCCGCGGGTTACTAAAGCGCAAGTGCGGGCGTTTTAGGAGGTAAATGTTTTCCAGCGCATAGTTGATGGTTTGTTCCCTTGAACATTGTGACAGGAGGCGCCTGAAAGGTTGGTGGTTTTATTCACGTTAGGACAAAAAGATGAGATGGTTTTAGATCGTTGGTGCATTATGAGCAATGATGGGATCGATAATGAAACATAACCAGAAGTTTAAGATCGTAGGGGACAGCGATAATGGAATACCTTTATAATCGGGATGTGGGTGTTAACAGTGCAGCGAAATCACGTCGGATAACTGAAGATAACAAAAGGTTGCGATTCAGTAACAAGGAAGTGTATTGGTAACCCACTTTTATAGATATGATGGTTTTACTCTAGGTCATCACTACTCCACAGATTTATTATGATTTAACAGAGACAATCATTTTATCAACGTACAATATGCGTTGTCATTTAAATGCTCCTGCTTAAAAAAGAAGTATTCCTAAACGCACAAAGGGATAGAATCTTTTAGAAAGTAAAGTTTTCTTAAATTTCATTTATGAGCTTTCCTCAAAATGTAAAGGGTGCTGTGGATAAAAAAGTTTCAGGTGAGAGGTTTCCTACTGGGAAATATTCGTTTCAGCCAATGTCATATATCTGATATATTTTTAAAAATAGGTTTGACGGTAAAATTGCTTCGCACAAGATTCTGTTCCAGTGAATAGACCACGGTTCAATGATGATGAGCTGCACATAGAGAAGGGTATGGCAAGTTTTAGACATATAATAATAGGCTCTCAGATAATGTCACAAGGTTGAGATTTTCACAATAGATTTTATTCCTCTATCGTTATAGAAAGCAAGCGCATACTCACCCGTGGAGAAGAGGTTGAACGCCTCTATAGTGCATAATAGCACAGAGATAAGGGTATGGCTACATTCTTGCATACGCATTAAAAATCAATATAATGTAGTTTAAAATTATGGTTATCTCTACATTGGCACGTTGTTCCACTCACTCACTTCCTGCTCCTATGCAGTAGCACACAGTGGTTACACATAGCATGGTATCCATATCTGTTTGGAGTTGATATTTAATGGTCTTACAATTATCTGTTACACATTTTATTTACATATTATTATGCATTATTTGTTTTATGCATGGTTTTAACATTATGTATAAATGATATTACACACCCTGTTCATAACTATTTTTAATTTTTAATTAATTTATTATGTAATATGTATTTTCTTATTGATTTTACAAGATTATTATTTTATATTTTATTTCAATTTTAACATTAATTTATTATCTATTCTTTGATTAATTTCACTTTTCATTTTAGAAGTATTATATGTGTTATGTATTTGTGTTTTTGCAGCAAACCTGTATCCCCTGAAGAAGTGGTAATTCGAAACACGGCCTGTGTCGGGCTTTCAGGTTCAGAGTAACTAATAAAGGTTTCTTGGTTGATCACCACGTAGCATAGACTGGGTTCTGTCACACAACGTGGTACAGTGCTTCTTGGTTGGGTAACATCCCTACATCTTCCTCACTAAAGACCGAAGCAAAGAATTCATTCAGTCTCTCCGCTATAGCCTTGTCTCCTCTTACTGCCCCTTTTACTCCTCCATCATCTAACGGTCCAATTGACTCTCTCACAGGCTTTTTGCTACAAATGTACTTGAAAAAGTTTTTATTTTGCGTTTTTGCTTCCATAGCAAGTTTCTTCTCAAATTCTCGCTTTGCCTGCCTTATCAATGCTTTGCATTTAACTTGCCAGTGCTTATTCTGTTTCCAGTTTTTGTCATTTGGCTCTTTTTTCCATTTCCTGAAAGATGCTTTTTTGGCAGCAACAGCCTCTCTGACCTCACCTTTAAACCATGCTGGCAGTTTTTTGGACTTTCTTCCACTTTTCTTAATGCGTGGAATACAGCTGGTCTGGGCTTCCAGGATACTATTTTTAAACAATACCCAAGCTTGATGTAAGTCTTTAACCTTTGCAACAGCTCCTTTTAGTTTTGCTTAACTATTTTCCTCATTTTATCATAGTCTCCCTTTCGAAAGTTAAAAGGTAGTACTGTGGATTTCCTTACTATCCCTCCTCCACTAATTAAATCAAACGCGATCATACTATGATCACTATTGCCAAATGGCCCCAACACCCTTATCTCCTGCACCAGATCTGGTGTTCCACTAAGGACTAGGTCCAATATGGCTTCTCCTCTGGTCGGTTCATGAACCAGCTGCTCCAAGAAGCAGTCATTTATTTCATCTTGGAACTTTATCTCCCTAGCATGTCCTGCCGTGACACTGACCCAGTTGATACCGGGGTAATTGAAATCACCCATTATTATTACTGTGCTGTGACTTTTGTTAGCTTCCTTAATTTTTTGAGCATTTCATCATCCATTTGTTCATTCTGGCACAGGCGGTCGATAGTACACCCCCACTGCCATCACCTTCCCCTTCATACATGGAATTTCAATCCTAGAACAAAGATACCCCTTCTCCCCCCAGCCTTCCCCCCCCCCCACACACACTTCAGATAAGTGTCCCAGATTTGCCTGCAAAAATCTGGTAACCTTACCCATGTCCACATCCTCTTTCTCTCCTAAATCCCCTCTGGGCAGGTGGTACAAATCTCCCCCACCTGTATCCATATCTGCACCCCCCGGCCCCCGCCCCCCGCCCCCCCCCCCCCCCCCCTTGGCACGATCCAGCTCAGCATCTCCCATGTATGCCCACTCTCTGGTGGTCCAGAATCTGCTGTTTCGCTTTTCTCTCGCCCATGGCCCCATCTTATCCAGAATGTCTCCTCCAACTTCTCTACACCTTCCTTCTCAAGTCCTGCATCTTCCCTACCTGTGTCCCTATTCCGCCTTTCACATTTCAAACTCCAACATCTCCCTTTTCCTCCTGCTGCAGCACCCTGGATCTCAACATTCAAAGCAGAAGCCACAATCAAACTGCAAAGACAGAGTTTTATAGTTCCCTCCCAAAATCTAAAGAAACTCCTCCTCCACTGCCTGAGATTGACAAAGTACAACCCCCTATTGCATCATGTCAGGAAGAGACTCTTCTGGAGAAGGGATCCAGAATGTTCCTCATTTTATCAAATGGACAGCACGTTTTGGTACTCTGCTACATGGATAATGTTGATGTACAAAGTGTTACGATCAGTGGAATTATGAACATTAAAAACATAAGTGGTGAAGTATTAACAAAAGTCAGGGGGCATATTCAAATTTTGGACAAAAGTGAAAGTAGCCTATTGTATCAATTCGTTTGCTGGCCTTGGATTTAAGGTTACAGTTATGAAAAGATGCTACCATATAACTAAGCACTAACACACATTAAATCAAGTTACTTATCAGTAGCAGGAGTTCTCCATGGACTGCAGGATATAAAGTCCTCACCACTGGGTGACACCACAGACTGAGTCTCATGTGGGAAACAGCTTCTCCAGCTCAGGAGTTTTCTCAAAGTTTCTGAGACAGTTCACCACACATGCATGTCACTTCCTGTCTGCCACTGTCACAATAGGACCATCTCTGTCTTTTTATAGCTTTGAGTAGAATTCAACTCCTACAGGAGGTGGGTGAATATTTGAGGACTAATATCCTGCTGTTCACAGAGAAAATCTGCTACAGGTAAGTAACTTGGTTTTCTCCAAGGACAAGCCTGCTATTTGTTGTGATAATTTTCACCCCATATCTAACTAACCTATGTTGGCTAGAATGCTTGAAAAGAAGGTTTGTTTTCAGCATGATAGTTATTTGGAGGATTATAATTTATTAGATGAAGAGTAAGGAGGCTTTAGGATGGGAACTGGTACTGTAATGCTACTGACTATACTGTTAGATCAGATGTATATTTACTCTGATAAGAAAACTCCTGTACTATTGATATCATTGGATATGTCCGCTACATTAGACTTCGTAGAACCGTAAATACTACTTCATTGATGTCAGTTAATGAGTATTGTGGTGTAGAAGGTCCCTCTGATCCCTTAGAGAGAGGAAAAACGGAAGAGTTAGCTTCAGTAGCTGACAGAAAACAAAAGCACATGGCTCATGGTTTCAGGGAAACCACAAGCAGAGTGAGTCACAGGAAAGGAAAACATGCCCCTGCTGCAGTTTAGCTAAACAGTCACCAGTTGAGGCAGAACACCTGCTGGGAGGAGGGGTCAGGTTAAACCCTAGAAGGCAGAGATATAAAGAATGCTCATTAGAGAGAAAGTTAGAACAGCCAAGGAAACAGCTAAGAGAACAGCCTGGAGTACCAGGTGGAGAACAGCCACGAGAAGCAGAGGAACTGCCTGGGAATGAGGACCCAGAGAAGCTGATGGTAATAGAAGATTCTCTGAGGTTTAATTCAGAGAGGGAAACCAGCAAGAGAAACAATTGGAGAACCAGTGCCAAGAAGCCAGGTAGAAACAGCCCAGGTTTGGTGCCATGTCTGAAAGGCAGCCAAAGGGAAAGATTACCAAGAAGGCTGACCTGGGAGCACTCACAAACTCCAAGGTTTGGATCTCTAGCTGACCCTGAAGTGCAGAGAGAATCTCCTGTAAGAAAGCCAAAAGGTAGGCTGAGAGATTGGTTTAAAGACCAAACTGTTTTTAAGAAGTGGTCTTGTGTTAGCCCAGAAGGGTGGGGCTCTCCTCATAGTAAATGCTGTGGTAATTCTCAACCGTATCTAGCAGAAGGCTGCATGGAAAAGCCTCAGACTGAGGAACTAGGTGTGTGCTTGGAAACACCGTGTAGTCAGTTTCAAACATTCCCAGCTGAGAACCATTATGAAGCAATGGAAACAGAACCAGCTGTAAAATACATGCCAGTGGAAGAAATGGACTGTACATTATCTGTTTCTGATAATATAATACCTGTGTGCTAATTACTAAGCTGTTCAGAGAGCTGCAGGAGGCAGCTGGAAGAAAAGCACCAAAGGTTTTGAGCAGAGAAATGCTTGTTTAAGTTGGATTACTGTGAAACGTTTGTGATGTTGATATAAGAAGCTATTTTTGTTCAATTCTTATATTGTTACCTGCCAGAAGATGTATGGCAATTTGTTCTTTATTTCCTGTATGTAAAGCCGCTCGGAGGGGAATTAAAATCCTGTTTATTTGCCTGAAACCATTCGTGCTCAACTACTCTTTTATTTGGATAGTAAATACTACAACTCCCAGGAGGCAGTGCTTTCCCCAAGCTCTGTTCTACAATCTAAAGAAGGGATCAGGCCGCTTAACTCTACATGCCCAGGCTGTGGGGTACTAGTGTGTTACAGTATTAAAGAAACGGCTCTTTGGTGGATAAAATCTTTTTGGGAGGAATGCAGCTTTAAATTACAATATGTAAATTTTTGGTCAAAATAGTATCCTTAGGCATGGAGAATACCTCAAGGGTCACTGTTGTCCCCCATATTGTTTAATATCTATCTTCAACCATTGTGAAATATAGTTCTGAAATTATGGGATCAATATTTATATATACAGATGATATTCAGTTGATAGCCCCTTTGGAAGCATTAATGAATGTCCAAATGAGATTAGGAGATGGTTGGTAAAGAAAGTCTCCAAGATTGTTTAGGATTGGGAGGGATTGTTAAGAATATGCTTCATATCCCTCCCATGATTGATAATATCTCAGTCCCTTGGATGACGGAGTTACATTCCCTAGAGATGATTATAGAAAGTGAGGGGACTGGAGCTAAGCAGGATACTGCTCTTACCTGTTCAGTTCATCATAAACTAAAACTGGTCTATCAATTTAAATCATATTTAGGTGATTTTGAGTCACGGTTATTAAAACAATCATTATTGTTGAATATACTTGGTTATTGTAATGTAACATAGTATATGATGGCAGTTAAAGACCAGTATGATCCATCTAGTTTGCCCAGTAAGGTGGCTAGATTGGTTGCAACTACAGCTCCATGCAGGTCACCCCCCCCCCCCACCCCCTATTAAAAGATATTTAAGTTTGCTTTGATTTTATGCTCTTCCTATAAAAGGGACCCACTATCTGTCCCATGCCATTTTGAATTTTGTCACTGTATTTGCCCCCCACCTCCTCCGTTGGGAGGGCATTCCAAGTCCCACCACTGTTTCAGTGAAAAAGTATTTTCTGATGTTGCTTTTAAATCTACTGCCTTGCAGCTTCATTGTATGTCCTCTAGTTTTACAGCTTGTGATAAGGAAGCTTATCATAGTTCAGGAAGGAGCTATAATAGAGGTGAAGTGACTCTGAACAAGCAACCTGTCTGTTCTGGTAGAAATAATAAAACAGAATGTTTCCATAAAAGACTACCAGTCCCAGAATGCACCAGGTTTCCAACAGCCATTAGAAGAGCTGAAGTGGGGAAACGTGTGTTCAATCAGGAGGGCTATGAGGTAATCCCCAAGCACTCATCTCCAAGGGCAGGGCTTGATTCAGCACAGCTGCGCTGTGCTAGGGTGGAGCATTCATCTAAGCAGGATAAAAGAAAAGCTTATTCTACAGAGAATCATCATCTTGATCAGAGGCACCTTGATCATCCTGATCATCATCAGCAGAAGCCAGAGCTGACGGACAGAGAGAGCAAGAAACACTTTGGAAGAAAGAAGAGAAAAGCATTTGGGAGGTCTAAAGGAGTCCATAGCAGTACGTATACTGGGAGGCATTCCAGAGGCAAGCATACACCATTGGACTGGGGAAAGCCAGAGGAGCGGGGTTGCAGAGCCAGGAATCCCCGGACGGCACCTGTGAGGGAGACGGCTGCACTTGGAAGGGACCCTAAGACCAGTGCAAGAAGGTATGTGAAGAGAGATTCAGTGTCCAGGGATCTTGATTGGAAGGCTGGACATAAGAACTGGACTACATACTGGCCAGGATATTTAGAGAGGAACTCTAACAGCAATGGAAGCTCAGGTATGAACACTGATCTATGCCCTAGCTCTTCACTGGGAAGACAGCAGGGAAACAAGTATTGTCCTGAGAGTGTTCCATTGAGAAATTCCTCTGTGCCAATCCATGATAGTGAACCTATGATAATTGAAGAAGGGGAAGATGTGGTAAATGAGGATTTTGAATACATGGATTGCTCTCTGTCTAAACTTCTGTGGTAATATGCTGTTACAAAATACAACAAACATCACAAAGAAATATAAACCTGTTCTTTAATCTACTCAGAAAAGCTTCTGAGTAGGATTTGAGCCACGTAATAGAAAGTAAACCAGCCAAGAGGTTTTTCAGCTGGTAATTGTTAGCAATTGAGCCTTACCTAATTGCCGGTGAGCTCGGAAGGGACACTTCTGAGTGTGTGTGGAGATACAAGAAGTTATCCCTGAAAAAGAACTGTTTTTTTTCTACTTTGTGGGTTTTATTTATTCTTTGAAGCACTGCTAAGGAGAGATTAGCAGGAGCCTACAGAAAAGACCTTTCTGTTCCCATCAAGGTCTTTATGCTTTGATTTGATTGCTTAACAAGTTCAGCTGTTGTTTTCCTAATTTGTTTTTCTAAGTATAATACTGAAAGCAAGTATTCCTTTTTATGTGCTACCAAGTATATCTGTGTTGGGAGAAATAACCCCATAAATAAAATACCTTCTTTGCTTTACATTCGAGCAAGCACAACTAATTTATTGTGAACGGCTGAGTCTGGTATGAATGGACTACATTTCCCACAATCCTTTGCAAGTCATATTAATATTTGCCTTTGCAAAGACTGTGGACATTCTCACCCAGTGCCCCCGTTTACAAGCTTCCCCTTCTTTGAAAAAGGTTTGCTTGTTTATTGATGCACTTTAAGTATTTAAAGGTCTGCATCATACCCCTTCCCCCCCCTGTCCCTCCTCTTCTCTGGGGTATACATATTTAGGTCTTCAAGTCTCTTCTCATATGTCTTCTGGTGCAGGCTCCAAATCATTTTGGTCACCTTCTTCTGAACCATTTCAAATCTTTTTATATCCTTTGTGAGATATGGTCTCCAAAACTGAATACAATACTCCAAGTGAGGCCTCACCATCAACTTGTACAGGAGCATTAATACCATTTCCTTTCTGCTGGTTATTCCTCTCTGTGTGCAGCCCAGTATCTTTCTAGCTTTAGCTACTGCCTTGTCGCATTGTTTCGCCACCTTGAGATCCTCACACTAGCACTCTGAGGTCTCTCTCCTGGTCCATGCACACCAACCTCTCTCCCCCACTATCACAAATGATTCTTTTGGATAATGTATTATATGTAGGACTAAATGATATTACGGGTCATGCAAAATACAATTGCGAGATTCATATTAGGTGGTAAGAAAAATGAGAGTGCTCAACCATTGTTGAAGCTGCACTGATTTCCCATTAAGGAAAGATGTTATTTTAAGCTTTTAGTGATTACTTATAAAGTACTTAGACTAGGCAGACCTATGTATCTGAAGAACAAATTAAGCTTAGTTACTCACCTGTAGCAGGTGTTCTCCGGCAACAGCAGGAATCAGTCCTCACATATGGGTGACATCAGCATTGACGAAGCCCGCATGGTAGCCTCTCCCCAACTTTAAAAGAAAGCCTTTGGGAGACCCATCACACATGTGTGGCTGCCTTCCCGCCCAACAGGGTCATCTTGCCTCAGTATGACAACATAGCTCAAGATGGCAAAAAAGAAAAGCAACTCCATGGGGAGGAGGGACGGTTGTGAGGATTGATTCCTGCTGTTCCCGGAGAACACCTGCTACGGGTAAGTAACTACACTGTCTCCGGGAACAAACAGGAAGTCAGTCCTTACATATGGGACGCCCTAGCTACAGGCTACCGAAAAAACTTGTAAGTCATGGGCAACCCAAAAAGCGAACCGTAAGGAACAGCAGAGAGTACAGTTTGGTCGCAAAACCTCAGCAGTGAACCCATCGTTGACCAGGGAAACCAGCTCTTTGGTAGCCTGGACACACAGAAGGACTGGAGGGCAGGAGTTGCCTCAAACCCTAAACAGATGATGGAGTACTGCCTGGCCGAAGGCGCTGTCCCACCAGGACTCCTCCTTCAGGCAGTAATGTGCTGCAAAAATGTGAACTGAGGACCAGGTAGTGGCCCAGCAGATCTCCAGCAAGGAAACTGAGTAGAGGTTCACTACAGATGCCACCATGCCTGGACGCTGTGCACCATAACGTGACGTTCCAGTGAAAAACCAGCCTGCTCGTAGGTGAAGGCGATGCAGTCTGCCACCCAGGTGGACAGAGTATGCTTGGAGACCGCTACGCCTAGGCGATTAGGGTCATATTTAATTAACATTTTTTATATACCGCTTTTCATTTTATCAAAGCGGTTTACAGAAAACAGAACGTTCTTACAAGGAACAGTAATAGAACTATTTACATTTAACAGTTAACAGTTTACAAATCTATAACTATGTACAATGTATAAGTACAGGCTCGGGTGTCATTTTGTTGAGGGGGGACAACTGTGTAGGGAATTCAATACTGTGGTTGTGTGTTTCATATGAAGTTGCAGTGTTTGTTGAAGAGGTATGTTTTTAGATATTTTCTGAAGTCGGCGATGTCTGTAATATCTCTTAGGTTGTGTGGAAGTGAGTTCCATAGTGATGGTGTATAATATTTGAATGCTCTGTGAAGAACTCTTTGTGAGGAGTTAGGTGCTATGGAGGCCGTAGATAGAGTGTTATGGTGGAACTTCCTCCTTGAGCGTGTGTTTGGCACTCTTCTGATTACATTTAAACATTTGGCAGACTGATTATTTAATATCTTGAATGTCATCAGTATGGCTTTATATTCAATTCTGGATCTGATGGGTAGCCATTGGAGGTCTTTTAAGGTGAGGGTGATGTGCTTGTGTTTCTTTGATCCTGTAATCAGTCTGGTGGCTGTATTTTGTGCCAGTTGCAGAGAGTGAGTTGTGCTCTTGGATAGGCTGTGGAGTATCATATTGCTGTAGTCTAGCTGCAGAGTGATAATTGCCTGGCAGACAGTTCTGAAGTGGTTCTGTTCCAATATGGATCATAGGTTCTGTAAGACCTTAATTTTGTAGTAGACCTTGGAGGTGGTTTTGTTGATATGAGTTTGGAAGTTGAGCCTCTGGTCCAGGTGTATTCCCAGGTATTTTACCTCATTCTTAATTTGGATTGGACAGCTTCCAATTAGTATATTATTTGGGGGTTTGAATGAAATGCCTGTTGTGATAATGAGGGCTTCAGATTTCTTGTAGTTGCTTGTTAAATTTCGCTGTGCTAGCCATTCGGTTGCTTCCATCATGCATGCAAAGATGGATGAGAAGTCTGGAGTTGTGGTGTCAACTGGGGAATATATCATGACATTGTCTGCATATAGATGATAGTGCATGTTGTGTTTTTGTATGATCTTACAGACTGGTTGAATATATATGTTGAAGAGTAGAGCAGATAAGGCTAAGCCTTGGGGTAGGCCTTGATGAAGGTTGAATGGTCTTGATTTGTTGTTTGTTATCTTCACCTCTGCTGTTCTTTCAGTTCAGTAGGAATGAAACCAAGTCATTGTGGTGTCACTTCTTCTGATTTCTGCCAGTCTGTCCAGGAGTGAGGAGTTGAATGTGGCAGAAATGTCAATGAAAATAAGTAAGAAGCCATGTTTGGTATTTTCGATCCCTTTAAGGACTGTGTTCATCAGTGATGTGAACAGAGTTTCTACTCCATGCACTTCTCAGAATCTGTGCTGTTGTGGGTCAAGGGGAACGTTTGAGTCAACATAGTCCTGGAGCTGGTGCTGTATGGTTTTTTCAATTATCTTGGAGAGGAGTGGTATGCTTGATATTGGGCGGTATGAAAATGGTGAGTTTGGATCAGAGGCTGTTCTCTTTGAGTGGTCTTATTGAAGAGGTTTTGAGCTGTGTGGCATATTTCCTTGTGCGAGAGAAAGGTTTACTAGTCTGCATAGGACTGGTGCTATTTCTTGTGAGATGGCTTTTATCCATGTGGTAGGGCAGGGATCGAGAGGTGATGTTGCATTGAGAGTTTTTAGTAGGCTGGTGCAGTATTCTTTGGAGATTGAGTAGAATGATGTCCATTTCTTTGAGGTATCCTGTTTTTGTGGTGGTGGTACTGGAGGGGGGGGTAGGTTCATTGAGCTATGTGGGCAATTGAGCTTGCTTTGTATATGAAAACGAAAAGCTGCAAGGAGCGGCGATGGGACTTGTCCACTCCAAATAGTAGGCCAAAGCCCACTTACAGTCTAGAGCAGGGGTGGGCAATTCCGGTCCTGGAGGGCCACAGACCAGTCAGGTGTTCATAATGTCCCTAATGAATATTTATGAGATCTATTTGCATCCACTGCCTTCCATTGTATGGAAATAGCCATGAATATTCATTAGGGACATCATGAAAACCTGACTGGTCTGTGGCCCTCCAGGACCGGAATTGCCCACCCCTGGTCTAGAGTATGGAGGCCGCTAGCATGAGGCCGCAGAAAAAGATGGGAAGCACCACCTTCTGGTTGAGGTGGAATGGAGAGTCCACCTTAGGGAGGAACTTAGGGTGTGTCCGGAGCATCACCCTATTCCTGTGGAACCTGGTGTAGGGGGCATGAGCCACCAGAGCTTGGAGCTCACTGACCCTGCATGCAGACATGAATGCTATAAGGAAGACCACCTTCCAGGACAGATACCTGAGGTCGCAAGAAGCCAGTGGCTCAAAGGGTGAAGCGATGAGCTTCAAGATGACCACATTGAGATCCCACGCTGCCACCAATGGTTGAATGAGTGGTTGAGAGAACAAGAGGCCCCTCTGGAAGTGAGCCATGAGAGGCTGGGCGGAGAGGGGCCTCCCCTCAATGAGGTGATGGTGCACCAACAGCGAACTGAGGTGAATTCTTGTGGAGTTAGACTTCACACCAGCATTGGACATGTGCAGCAAGTATTGTAGCACCAGCTGGACCGAACAGCAGGAGGAGTTGGTACCCCTCTCTGCACACCAAACCTGAAAGCGACACCACTTGAAAGCGTATGCCCGATGGGTGGGATCCTTGAGTGATGCCAGCAGGACCTGTTCCATCTCCCTGGACAAGTCAAACTGGGCCATGGATACCGTTTCAGCAGCCAGGCCATCAGGACAAAGGACCCCAGGTTAGGGTGCAGGAGAGCCATCCTCCTGCAACAGCAGGTCCGGGGCACACTCCAGAGGGACTGGCGGCAACTGAGACAGGCTGAGGAGCCACCGAGGGGCTATAAGGATCAGGGTGGTCCGGTCGAGCTGGACCTTGAAGAAAGTCTTGACAATGAGTGGTGTGGGAGGATAGGCATAGAGAAGGCTTTCCGTCCATAGGATGAGAAATGCATCAGCTGCCACCCGAGAGGGGTAGCTGAGCATTGGCTGGACTGGCAAAGAGATCCATCACTGGAAGGCCCCTGTGACAGAACAGACATGGGCTATCCACAGGTTGAGCTGCCACTTGTGGGGTTGGAGATCCTGGCTGAGCCGGTCCGCCAGGACATTGTCCTGACCGGGGAGGTACACTGCCCTAAGGAGCATCCCACTCTCACTGCTGAAGGTGCAAAGGTGGACTACCTCCCTGCACAGGAGTGACAAGCCCATACCCCCTTACTTGTTAATGTAGAACACTGCCACCTGATTGTCTGAATAAGAATTGACTGGTTCTACAGGTGGTGCTGAAAAGCTTGGAGAGCGTAAGGAATGGCTCAGAGCTCTAGGAAATTGATCTGCTGGAAGTTCTCCGATGCTGACCACAGGCCCTGAGCGCGAAGGTTGTTGCAGTGGGTTCCCCAGCCCAACTTGGAGGTATCTGTGGTGAGTACCCTCCGAGGGTCAGAGCTTGGAAGGGCATTCCTGCCAGCAGGTTCTGCGGCTGTTGCCACCAGCCAAGGGACTTGACAAGGGGGTGGGTGACAGTCATCCTGTCCTGCAGGCACCCCATTGCCTGAGACCACTGAGAGCCCTCTGGGCTGGTGCATGTGGAGATGAGTGTCAGTTTTGACATGCACCGTTGAGGCCACGTGCCCCAGAAAGCACAACATGAGCCTGACAGAGGCAGAGTTCCGACCCTGAATCTCCCTTGCGAGGGCTGCTAGGTGCCGGGTCCTGTCGAGGGGTAGGAAGGCCCAGGCCTGGACCATGTCTAGCAATGTCCCTATGGACCCCAGGCATTGGGTTGGCTGCAAGCAGGACTTGGGGTAGCCAACGACGAACCCCAAGTGCTCTAGCGTGAGAATGGTGCGGCATGCCGCCTGCTGGACTTTGACAGTGGTGCCGCCTTTGTCTTCCCCTACATGGATGACTGGCTTGTCAAACACCCCCTGCAGCCGCAGGTCGGCAGCGACCACTGCCAAGCACTTGGCGAATACCCTTGGGGGCTAAGCCAGGCCAAAGGGTAAGACCTGTACTGGTAATGCCTTCCTCTGATGATGAAGCGGAGGTACTGCTGGTGGCATGAATGGATGAGGATGTGCGTGTATGCATCTTTGAGATCTAAGTAGCATAGCCAATCTCCCTGCCAGAGGTAGGGCAGCAGTGTTCCAAGGGAGAGCATTTTGAACTTCCCCTTCACCAGGAACCTGTTGAGATCTCGGAGATCCAGAATAGGACGAAAGCCACCAGTCTTCTTGGGAAAGAGAAAGTACCGGGAGTAGAACCCCTTGCCTCTGAGGTGGGGCAGGACTAGTTCCCCCGCCTTGTCAGCCAGTTCTCATTGGAGTAGGTCTCAGTGAAGGGGAGTCATCGGGAGCTTCCCTAGAAATAATGGAGGAGGCATCTGATCAAAATGGAGGAGGTAGCCTTCCCCCACCACCTGCAGAGTCCAATTGTTGGTGGTGATGCTGGACCACCAGCAGGCATAGAACACCAGACACCTGTCGTGTGCTGTGGGGCTAGACCTCCTGGGGGAGGAGAGGTTATGCCCAAGGAGTCAAAAGCCCTGGGGCTTGGGGGCCTTAGGCTTATGCGGGCCTTGCCTCTGTCCCTTAGCCTGCTGGCCCTTTTGGGGAGCTGGGAAGGCCAGGTACTAGGGGTAGTTTCCATAAGCATTCCTCTTCTTCGGGTAAAGTGGCTTTTTCCCTGAAGCCGTCTGTCGGGAAGGGTCAGCAATCTTTTTGGAGAGCCTGGCCCTTGTCAGGAACTCTGACTTCAGCTCAGTAGCCTCGTCCGTCATGGGCTTACTGAAGAGAGTCTTCTCCCAGCAGGAGACATCAACCAACAAGTCCTGAACCCATTGCTCCAAGTCGGAGGACTGTAGCCAGGCCTGGCAGCGGGCACTAATGCCCAACGCAGTTACTCTGGCTACTGACTCAAAGCCATCATAGGCTGCACAAGTGATGAACTTGGAGCATTCCTTGACCATCGAGGTCAGGGACCAGGGACCACTGAATAGGTTCCTCTGGCAGCCCAGTCGAGAACCCAGCAAGCTCTCTCGCCAGGTCCCCACAAGCACATGCCCATGTACATCTGGTAAGCCTGGATCCGGCCAATATGCATCAAGCTCTGGTAGCACTTTCTGCCCAAGGCATCCATGGTTGGGCTTCCCTGTTGGGGGGCACCAAGGAGTGCGTCTTCTGGCTCTTGATCCGGTGTATGCCCGACTCCACTACCATGGAGTTATGAGGCAGCTGCGCCTTCTGGAACCCAGGGCTCTTGCGGACTCGATACATGAAATCAAGCCGCCTGCTTATGACTGGCACCAAGGTCGGAGACTCACACATGCAGAAGAGAAGCCATTCCAAAATGGGTGGAACAGGCACTTTAAGTGCCTCCTTCGGTGGGGCCTCATTCTGGAGAAGTCCTCCGCCCGAGACTCCTCCTCGGACTTTGTGGTGAAGGTCCGGGTCTTTGGCATGTCCCCAACGAACTCAAAGAATGAAAGATTCTCGGGTGGGGACCTGCACCGGAGGAGGAGAGGAGGTCCAAAGGGACATCCCGATGGAGGTGGGTATCAGGGACTCATCATTGGTCTTCCACTCCAACTCAGAGTCAGAGGAGACCTTGAGAACCCTCTGGGCATCGGGACCTTGCTGGGTCACCAGCACTATGAGGGCCCCACAGCCCCTGCACTCCGACCTGGAGGTACTGGCAGAGGAAGTCCTCCATTCCGAATGGGACTGAGATTGGTGCCAGGAATCATCTCAAGGCCAATGGCGCTCGAGAACTGACTCCATGACCTCCGGCAATGCCCTCACAGTGGAAGGGCCAATGGTCAGAACCTGGAGGAACCGGGCATCGGTCCCCGCTGCTGGGCAAAGACAACAGCGAAGCTGCACTCGAGGACTGCTAGTCTGACCTCGAGGCCAGAGGGCTCTGCAGCCACCAGCATGGACACTGAAGGCTTCGGGCCTGACGCTGGCACTGTTGCAGGGGTGTCCTCAACAAGGATGGGCTCGGGAGACAGCGGTCGATCTCCCGATGCCAATGATGTATTCTCCTGCTGGAGCAGCTTGGAGGGCCACTCCCAGCCATTGCCCTTGGCATCGTGCTAGGGACTCTGATGCCGGTAGCTGTGGGTCTTACTCACAGTTCCAGCATCATCACCTGACGATGCACTGACGCTGTCCAGCTCTTTGGGGGACAGTCTTCAGAGGACAATCTGCGGTCCAAAGCCCCCTGACCTCAGGGCTCAGAATGGCATGGCCGTCACATGAGACTGAGGCCACTGTGGTTGAGGGCACCGGCTCCGCGAGCAACACTGGGGCCGAGACATAGGTCTTGCCAAACATGGATTTTCACTGCTTCTCATAGTTCCTCCATCCCTTGCTCGTCATTTGCTGACAGAGCCCACAGGAGGAGTCATTGTCATCAGCACTGAGGTACCAGAGGCAACAGCCATGCAGATCCGTGCGGGACATGGTATGCCTGCAGTGGTCGCACTGCTTAAACCCACTGGCCAAGGACATAACGGGGAAAACTGAATCCACAAGATCAAACTCAAGTCCTGGCCAGGAGGGTGTGAGGGTTCCTGTGCACTGGAGGAAAAACGCAAAGGGAAAAAAAACAAGGAAAAATGTGGCACCGAGGCAGCAGTGATCCCAAGAGGTGAGAAGGCACTTATACACATACTGGAGAAGGAAAATAAAAATTAAAGAAAAAAAGAAACAACTTTTTCCAGGATGCAAACGAATGTCCGATGGGCTCCATGGAAAAAAAAGACTGGGGCAAGATGGCACCCTTGGGTGGGAAGGCAGCCATGCATGGTGGTGGATCTCCCAAAGGCTTTCTCAATGCTGATGTCACTCATATGTGAGGACTGACTTCCTGCTTGTTCCCGAAGAATAAATATATAATTCAGGATGATCACTCAGCTCTTCCCATGGTAATTGTTTGGAAATACCTGGGATGACATATATTCTTTTGGAATTGTGGAGAATAAGAACATTCAGGGGCCCACTTACTAAATGCCACCAACCAGTTAGCATGTGTATTAGTGAGCAATAGATGGCCGCGATGAACCCTCACATGCAAGCATGCCAGCTACTGACCACTAAAACGTACGGATGCCATTAGGTGCACCCACATTACTTTGTTGCTTGTTATGGCACCCAGTCACGGTTTAGCTGCTGGGAATATATCAGTCATGCATTGATAACGCTCGTTAAGTGCAAAACCTTTATGGTCTTTAGTGAAAGACCCTAGCGTAGTTGGTCCTGTGCAATGGAGTGCTTTACAGTAGTGGCCAAAAAATTAAGGCAGAGTCCAAAATATCAGAATTTTATTAGAAAAGTATGTGTTATTGTCACTTTCATGGTCAAAAACGTTAAGAACCAAAGATATATATGTCATTTTCAAAGTTTTAATCAGGAAACAATATATGTGTCAATATTTGATAAAGTGTCCATGATTTTTCAGCACAGCCTGGATTCTTATAGGCATACTGTTAACTAGCTTTTTACAGTATGCCGGAGTGATTTCATTGACCCATACATGCTTGAGTATGTCCTTTAAATCTGCTTCTGAAGTTGGACGGTGTGCTGCCACCTTTTTCTTCATAAGATTCCAACAGTTTTCAATTGCATTGAGATCTGGAGAGTTTGATGGCCAATTTGGTAGCAGTTCGATCTTGTCCACGAACCATTTTTTGACTGTTTTTGCAGTGTGGCACGGTACCGAGTCCTGCTGAAATATAGTTGTGCCAGAAACATTCATGTGTATTTTAACTTTACTATTCAGCACGGATATTTATTTTGCAGCATTTACTCTTTCACCTTTCTCAAAAATGTGCAGGCCACATCGTCCATTCGCCGAGATACCACCCCATACCATGACTGATGGTGGGTGTTTAACAGTCTTGATCGTGTACTTCGGATTTAGTCTCTTGCCTGCTGGTCGACGGACGTAGTTGTAACCATTCTCATGTACTTGTTGAAATGTACTTTCATCTGTGAACATTACCCTCTCCCACCATTCAGCAGATTTGTCTTTCACCATGCTACAAAACTGTATGCGGGCAGCAATTTGTTTCCTGGTCATCATAGGCTTCTTGGCAGGTCTTCTGACCACGAGTTTGAGTTCATTCACAAGCTGTCGTCGGACAGATCTGGCATTTATCTTTATTCCTTGATCATTAGCTAACTGAGCCACACATTGAGATGAAGTATGTGGATTAGATGTAATAATGCTTTTGAGGAATCGGTCATCTCGTCCAGTAGTTACCCGTCTGTGCCCACATTTCGAATGACGTATGGCCCCCTGATTTCAGAACATTCTGACCTGCACACCTTGATATATGCAAATGTTTTGCAATAGCACATTGCGAATATCCTTCAGCATGGAGTTTGACAACTTGTCCCTTTACAAAGTCATTAATATCGCACTTTCTACTGTCACACCCTTAGCCCCTCACATTAGTATGGAGGGGCGTGGATTTATTATTGTCACTGTGGTGCTTCAATTTTCTGGCCTTTTCTAACTGGATGCCTTTAAATGCATTCTGGGAAAGGTAGTTCAGTTAGATATCATTTGGGCTCAGATGAAAAAAAAACACTTTCATTTGTAGTTGGGTTTGAGTGAGTGCAATTTATTCATTAGCACAAAAAAAACCACGCTAGGTTCACAGATCCACCTTTTAAGATATTTTCACCAGGAATTCTTGTAACTCATTATAGGATAACTTGAACTGAAACAAACAGCTTTCCTCAGCTTAATTAACTGCACCTGCTTTCAGCAGAGCTTGCCGTGCAGATCAAAACAAACAGAAAGAAACTTTTAAACCAGGTTTCTTTTCCCTTTCCAGTCCAGAACAAATACCTAGCTATCTTGTATGCTTAAACTCAGCACTTCGCACAGTCCAATTCATACAAGCAGATAAAAAAACTCTTTTCCAGGTTTTCTCAGTAGTTAGACAACAAAAGTATTTCTTACTTCCTTCAAATTGAAACGGCATCCAAATTGAGCTCTGCACTGCTCACAGCTGTTTCTCAACAGATAATCAGGAAGATTCAGCTTTGCACTGCGTCACACTTTTCCTGAGCTTAGAACATTAACAAGCAAACACAGCTCTCAGGGCTTTGGACACTGGAGGCTTCTCTTTACGGATGACACCCCCTGGCAACCCTTCCTAATTGGCAGACTGGCATGCAGAGCAGTCCATGTATGAGACCTCTTCATCACAAGGTAAATCTGGCTCCCCCAATTCCATGGGTTCACTCTCTGGCTCAGATTCAGATAGCTTACTTGACTGCCTTCTATTATGGTTAAAGCTGTTTCTGGCAAATACGTAGTGCTCCTTATTAGCTAAGCTTCTGGGGCTCATACCTTGATCAAAGCCTGTAGTAGCTTCACTCCTTACATGCTCTGGCCACCATCTAGCACGTCCTGTTTTCCAATTAGTGATTCTGGCTCTCACTGCTCCATTCTTTGAGTATCCTACAAGAAAGTATGGGTCTAGGTTTAAGAGTAATCTTAGTATGTCACTAACAAAGGGAAATTACTCCATTATAAACATGCTAACCTAAAAAATAGGAGGGTTCTAGGTTATGTGATATTGATTTTTTTCACTCTCGAAGTGGTCTCAGACTAATCGGCTGCCTTACTTAAGATACTTAATATCTTAGTATCTTATGGCGCCTGTTGGCATCAATGACACACTTTCCGGCTCTTTTTATAAAGTATAACCTCCCTCTCCCTATTGTGCTTCACACTGAACTTCTAATGAAAAATTGTTATCACTATTGTGCTTCACACTGAACTTCTAATGAAAAATCGTTATCACTATTGTGCTTCACACTGAACTTCTGTTGAAAAGGTATTGTGAATAATATCACGTAGCTGTTGTTTTCTCTCGTTCCCCTTGAGTAGGCAAAACTTCTGCTCTCTCTTTCCCTCTGGTCAGCAGTTGCAGCACTCTCTGGTCTCAGGAGTCCTTCCAGTTTCTCTCCATGAGTCCTGCTTGTCCCTCTTCGTCCTCTCTCTCCTAGACTGCTTTCTACTTCTGCTCCTCCTGGTCTCTCTGACCTAACTGAGCTAAACTTAAACCCCTCAGGCTCCTGCTCCACCCTCTCCCTTCTCAGGTGAGAAAGATCAAACTCCCTCGTGGCAGCTGAGTGATTAGGGGATGCAGTGACGTAAGGGTTCCTTACCCTGGGCCTGTATTCCCTATCCTTTCCACCACTAGGGGCACTCTGTTCCTCATTGTAGCCAGGAATTACTGGCTTTCTAGGAGCAAATGGAGTTTTAAGTCCTGGACCTTTTTAAAATGGGTCCCTTTATTAAGGTAAATTCCTTCTTTTTACCCCTCTCTTCTAGGTCCTGATAAACTTCCTTATCACACTACCCATCTTGATTGTATATTTCACATGTAACTTTCAATCTTTTCCTAGTTGTAAAAATTCAAAACTTCATCCCAGAAACCTACTACAGAGTGTAAGTAAACTAAAATGGACGCCAGACGCATGGTGTGACTAATTGCCATGCTGCTTAAATAAGTAAGCACAGTACATTATTTAACAATAAATTGTAGAAAAAGATACCTGCCTTAATTTTTTGGCCACTACTGTATTTGCTTGTTTGAGAAAAGAAAAATGTTAGGAAAGGGTTAAATTCTATTATTCCCTGTCAGAGATTCATTTTATTATGCCATTGATGGCATTGATAGAACTGAAAATGTAGAGAGGATTATGTATACCTTATATTTAGCGTAGTTACTCACCTGTAACAGGTGTTCTCCAGGGACAGCAGAAATCAGTTCTCACATATGGGTGACGTCGGCGCTGATGGAGCCCTCATGCGGAGCAATTCCCCAGCTTTCAAAGAAAGCCTTTGGGATTGCATCGCTCATGTGCCCAAGGGTGCCATCTTGCTCAGTCAGATGACATAGCTAAAAAGACGGCAAAATTGAGAAAACATTAATCACAAGGACTGCAACTCCAGGGGAGGAGGGAGGGTCATGAGGACTGATTCCTGCTGTCCCTGGAGAACACCTGTTACAGGTGAGTAACTATGCTTTCTCCAGGAACAAGCAGGAAGTTGGTCCTCACATATGGGACTCCCTAGATAGGCTATCGAGAACCATAGCTGAAAATGGCTCCCGCTAGAAGAGCCGCAGCAACAGTGATAGGATTTTTCTCCGAGAACACAACCCTCCCGGTAGCCTGACACCAAAGGGTCGAAGGGTAGGAGTTGACTAAACCTCAAATAGGTTACGGAGTACCACCTGACCGAAAACACTGTCCCGCCGGGACTCTCTCTCTCCAGGCAGTAATGGGCTGCAAAAATCTGGCTTGAAGACCAAGTTGCAGCCCGGCAGATGTCTGCCAACGGAAGAGAGCGGTGGTTAGCCACTGATGCGGCCTTAGCCCTGACCGAGTGGGCCGTGATTCGGCCCTGCAGCTGGAGGTCAGCTGCCCTGTACGCCCAGGCAATGCAGTCTGCCACCCAGATGGATAACATGCGCTTGAAGACAGGTAGACCCAGTTTACTAGGGTCATAAGAGACAAAGAGCTGGGAAGCTCTCCGATGTCCATGCGTACGCTCCAGGTAGAAGGCGAGTGCCCTCTTACAGTCCAGGGTATGCAGTACCGCTTCTGCCCTGCTGGCGTGTGGCCTGGGGAAGAAGGTTGGAAGAACTACCTCTTGCTTGAGGTGAAGCTAGGAAACCACTTTTGGAAGGAACTTGCGGTGAATACGTAGGACCACCCTGTTTTTATAAAACCGTGTATATGGTCTATTCGATACTAAAGCCTGCAGCTTGCTCACCCGTCGAGCAGACGTGAGCGCCACCAGAAAGAGTGCTTTCCAGGAAAGGAAGCATAGGTGACAGGTGGCCATTGGTTCAAAAGGTGGGCAAGTAAGCCACTGCCAGACCACTTAAGTCTCACTCTGTAGCCGGTGGGTGAATTGGAAGCTTCAAGAGGAGAAGGCCTCTGAGGTATCGGGATACCAAAGGGTGAGCTGAAAGAGGTTGCCCTCTACTGGAGAGTGGAGAGCTGATAGCGCACTCAGGTGGACCCTGACAGAGTTAGACTTGAGGCCTAACTCCGAGAGGTGGAGTAAATACTGCAATACCTGAGGTACTTGACAAGTGAACGGGTTCTCCGTATGTTGGGCACATCACCCTTCAAATCTACACCACTTGAACGCGTAGGATTTTCTAGTGGATTGCCTCCTAGAGGCCAGCAACGCCTCCTCCACCTCCTTGGGGAGGAGTAGAGGAGCAAGTACTACCCTCTCAGCAGCCAAGCCATTAAGTTGAGGGATCTGAGGTCGGGGTGTAACAAGGAACCCTGTTCCTGGGTCAAGAGGTCGGGCTGCACCCCCAGTGGGAGTGGAGTTTCAACCGCCAGTTGAAGGAGAAGAGGGAACCAAGGCTGTCTGGGCCACCTGGGGGCTACCAGGATGAAATAGGCCTTGTCCCGAAGAATCTTGAACAGAGTGCGTGCCACCAGGGGCTTGGGTGGGAACGCATAGAGAAGGCCCAGTGCCCACGAGATCAGGAAAGCATCTGCCGCCACGCTCAGTGGATGCGGCTGCCTTGAGCAGAACCAGGGCAACTGATGGTTTTGCGGAATGGCAAAGAGATCCATGGATGGGAGACCCCAGCGGTTGAAGATCTGCTGGGCTACATCCCGGTTCAGTTGCCATTCGTGAGGCTGAAGAATCCTGCTCAACTTGTCGGCCAGGAGGTTCGCCTGACCTGGCAGATAAACTGCCTTTAGGGACATGTGATGTGCCACTGCAAAAGAGCAGAGGTCCAGAGTCTCCTGGCATAGGATGCGAGATCCTGTGCCCCCCTGTTTGTTGATGTAGAACATCTCCACCTGATTGTCCGTCTGTATCAGCACTGACTGATGTGCCAGAAGATGACAGAAGGCTTGAAGAGCTAGGCGGATGGCTCGAAGCTCTAGAAGATTGATCTGAAGCGTGGCCTCGTGCAAGGACCACAGATCCTGAGTGCATGAACCCTGGCAATGGGTCTCCCCAGCCCAGCAAGGAGGTGTCTGTCATCAGCACTCTGGTGTGAGAGGGAGGTTGGAATGGTACTCCCTGAAGCAAGTTGGGGGGGGTGAAGCCACCATTGCAAGGCTGTCACCAGTAACTTGGAGACTGCTACTCTGTCTCTGAGGCGGCCAGTGGCTTGTGTCCACTGGTCTCTGAGGCTCCATTGAGCTGTGCGCATGTGGAATCGAGCATATGGAGTCACATGCACTGTGGAGGCCATGTGGCGCAGGAGGCGTAGTAAGACCCTTTCGGAGACCTGAGGCCTGCGCTGGACCTGCTGAACCAAGTCCAGCAACCGCCTTGCCCTGTCCAGCGGTAGGTAAGCCTTTGCCTGAAGTGTGTCCAGTCTTGCCCCTATGAACTCCAAGTGCTGAGTGGGGAGTAAAGTGGACTTTTTGTGATTTATAACAAACCCTAGGTGCTGGAGCAGGGTGACTGTGCAAGCAGTGGCCTGCTGAGCCTCCTGAGCCAATTGGCCTCTGATGAGCCAGTCATCCAGGTATGGAAAGACGAAGACACCCTGGCTTCTGAGGAAGGCTGCCACCACTGCTAGGCATTTGGCAAATACTCTGGGAGCGGTGGCTAGGCCAAAGGGTAGCACCCTGTACTGGAAGTGGTTTCCTCCGTCCAAAAACCTGAGGTATTGTCTGTGGTCTGGGTGTATGAGGATGTGAGTATAAGCATCCTTTAAATCTAAGGAGCATAGCCAGTCTCCCTGGTGGAGGTAAGGCAGTAGGATCCCAAGGGAAAGCATCTTGAACTTTTCCCTCATCAGGAACTTGCTCAGATTTCGCAAGTCAAGGATTGGGCGAAGGCCTCCCTTTCTTTTTGGTATGAGGAAATACCTGGAGTAGAAGCCTTGCCACTGCAGGTGGTGGGGCACCGGTTCCACCGCCTGATCCTTTAGCAGACCTGTCAACTCCTGCAGGAGGAGGTTCCTGTGAAGAGGGGGCCTCAGAGGCTGTCCTGTGAAAAAGGAGGTGGGCACCTGGTGGAAGTGAAGTAAGTAGCCCTGCTGGTCTACTTGCAGAACCCAGGCATCGGTAGTAATGGCTGGCCACCTGTGAGCATACTGGGCCAGCCTTCCTCCTGTGCAGGGCCAAACTACTGTTGGGAGGGGAACTATGCAATGGGAGTCAAAAACCCCCTCCCGGCTGAGTAGGAGCCGGAGCTGGAGGCTTTGGAGACCTCGGCTTATGTGGGCCATGCCCCTGTCCCCTGTTGGGGAGCTGGGGTGGCCTGGTAAGTGGGGTAGTTTCTGTAAGCCGTACCCTTCCTCGGGAAAAAGGGCTTTTTCCCCCGAGGCCTTCTTCTTGTAAGAAGGTTGTCAGACGGCTGCCTAGGGTGAGAACTTACACAATCTTGACGATGCATATATTCATATGATTCTTGCAAGGTATTGTGGGTAATGTAGTTCTTTCACTCCAAACACAGCTGAAGACAATAATTGAGTTGTGAAACCAGTGGTTAAAGCCAATAAAATACTTCTTTAATTGATGGGGTTTAATTCACCCAGCACAAGTATGCTTGTTAGCAATATAAATGAGGTTACTTGCTTGCAGTGTTTAAATGGATAACATTTTATTTATTTATTTATTTAGTGTACACTTATATCCCGCTACTTCCAGCGATCAGCAGCGGTTTTCCAATACAGAAAAAGAGTGGCTGTACTGGCCATAATTTACAATACACAGGATGATTAGTGGAAAAGGTACAGTTCACAGCACACAGTATGATTAGTGGGAATAGTACAGTTCACAGCACACAGGGATAAGGTTTAGACACATTGATAAGGGGATATTTACAATTAGTATTTACAAAAGAAGTACAATTTACACACAAGCAGATACATATTCACACATCAGTGAGTCTATTGGTGGCGATCTCATTGCTGACATGGTTCATACAATTTGCTTTGTGGATTGAGATTATGTAGTGTTGAAGTGTGACTGGAATAGGAACATAAAGTCACAAAGCAAATCAGAAAACAACCTTCAGCTTGTCAGGCAATTAGCTAATGTTTTCTTAGCAAATAATTACCAAATAAAAAGGCACAAAGAAATGAATAAACTTGCTTGTTAGGTTAACTTCTGCTTATTTTCCACGCAGATCCCCAGCAGTGATTCTCCCTTGCTCACACACACACAATCAGGTGCAGCTTTAATTACTATCAATTGACCAGCTGAAACCCTTTAGCTGGCTGGCTGCTACTGTGTGAACCCAAATCCTGCTTTAAGAGCTGTTTGCAGTGGAAATAAAGAACAAAGTTAGGTTTCTTTGTGATGGCTGAGGTGTTTGCTCACAGAAAGCTAGCAATAGCATTTAGATAGAGAAACAGTCCATGTAATGAATAGTTTCATCTGCTGTATCTCCCCCTTCATCAATCAGCATAGGGTCACTATCATACATTGGCACAGACGAGTCTTTCCATAAGGCACTATCATGAGAATGCTTATTCCCTTGCTGCCATTCACTATTATAGATAGGGTCTGGATCAGTGTTCATATCTGAGCCTCTCCTGCTATCATAATTCCTCTCTGTAATCCAGTTCTGATGTCCAGCCTTCCAATCTTGATCCCTGGACACTGGATCTTCCCTCACATACCTTTTGGCATAGGTCTGAAAGTCCTTTCCACGTGCAGTCTTCTCTCTTCTAGGTAGCCACTGGTGATTCCTATCTCTGCCATTCCATTCCTCTGGCTGACTCCAGTCCAATGGGACTCTGCTGGCATTTGGAATACCTCCCAGTATAGGTACTGCCTTGGAATCTCCCAGACCTTCCAATGGGCTTTCTTCTCTTCCTTCCAGAGAGTTTCCTTCTTTCTCTATCCGCTTGGCTTGGCTTCTGTTTCTCCAGGTGATACTGGTGCTTGAGCTTGTAGCCGTTGCTGTATCTGAAGCTGTTATCTGAAGAATAAGCTCTATTCTTATTCTGTCCTAATGTGTGCTCCTCCCTAACACAGCGCAGCTGTGTTGAATCAGGCCCTGCCCTTTGAGATGAGTGCTTAGGGATTACCTCATAGCTCTCTTGATTGCACACACGTTTTCTCACTTCAAGCCCCCCTCATGGCTGCTGGAAACCTGGTGCATTCTGGGACTGGTAGGCTTTATGTGAAAACTCTGTTTTCTTACTTCTACCAAAACTGACAGGTTGCTTGTTCAGAGTCACATCATCTTTTCTATAGCTCCTACCTGAGCTATGATAAGCTTCCTTATCACAAGGTGCAGATGTCTTCTTCGACAACCTTGTCTGGGTCAGGTACTCGGACTCGAGTTCTGCAGCTTTCTCAGTCATGGGTTTGCTGAAGAGGTTGTCTCCTCAGCACGGGACATTGACCAAGTTGTCCTGAACCCATGGCTCTAGGTCTGACAGCATGAGCCAGGCCTGACGGCGTGCAACGATGCCGGCCGCGGCTACTCAGGCCGAAGCCTCAAAGCCTTCGTAAGCTGCTCGAGACATGAACTTCGAGCACTCTCTGATCCCCGTGGACAAGGCCTTGAAGCACTGCAAGGGTTCCTCAGACAGGCCAGCCGAGAACCCGGCAATCTCCTTTGCCAGGTCCCGCAAGTACATGCCCATGTACAGCTGGTAAGTTTGGATACGGCATGACAGCATCGAGCCCTGGTAGCACTTTCTGCTGAGGGTGTCCAGGTTCTGGGCCTCCCAGCCGGGAGGCACCGAGGAGTACGTTTTTTTGGCTTTTCAGCCGGTGCATGGCCGATTCTACAACCATGGAGTTGTGCGGCAGCTGCGCTTTCTGGAACTCAGGACTCTTGCGGACTAGATAGATGGAATCGACCCACTTGCTGAGTATCGGCATCGAGGCCAGGGACTCCCACATTTGGAGCATCAGCCGTTCCAACATCGGAGGCATTGGTACAGTAAAGGCCTCCTTCGGGGGAGAGTCATACTGGAGGGCATCGAGCTCTTCGACTCGAGGCTCCTCCTCGGCATCCGCAGGGAATGCCAAAGCCTTGGCCATGTCCCTGACGAAGTCTGAGAACCAAGTGTCCGAACCCGGCGAGTCTGATGGGATACACCGGGTCTGGAAGGTGTCAGGGGAGTCTTCCTCCTCCTTCTCCCACGCCGAGTCCTCCGAGGAGGACTCGATGGGCT